>KZ506592.1:80015-125725 GCA_002844005.1 Limosa lapponica baueri
TTTTTTCATCAGATGCTATGCTGTAAGCCAGCATCACAATTTTGAATAAAGCAATGTAAATGCTAAATAGTTTCTTTAACCTCTGATACACTGTGAACTGGCAATGACTGGTGATGATTCTTCCCAGTGGACCCATAACAAAAGAGCTGTGAAGAAATTCTAAGCGTATAGTGGAGTGGAAGGGAAGCAGTGACTGACCCAGAGTGATGCTGATATAAAAGCTGTGATGGCTTTTAAATATGCGTATAAGTGTATATTTACATCTCTTTTAAGTTTCACAAAAAGCCATGGCTTGGAACAACTGTAATTATTGAGACAAACAGTCTCAATTAGTCCAAACAGTATTGGGTCAGTGTATGCAGCTGAAGAAGTACACAACAGAGAGAAGAAAGCTTTGGGAGGAAATTTCATACCTTTAGAGGATCCTAGACTAATGAATGAAGAAACAGAAACAATCTAGGGAGTAGAGTTAAGGGATTTTTCACTCAGCCCATGCTGGCACAATCCATAAAGCTATCAAAGAGTAAGTATTTTTATTTATTAATTCCTGGTTAGATCTCATATTATACCCCGTGCTGTAGGAAGTGCAGTTCCTAAAAGTTTGTGTAGCATATGCCAGTTTTCCTTCCCTCCCCCTTCCTAAAAATGGGTATTGAAATCTCACTGCTTGAAACCTTTTCCAAGACCCCAGGAAATCACTGAGACAGTTACCAGATACTTATAGGCATCTCCAGTTACAATTCCTTACTCCGGCAAAGGCAATGTATTTCAAATGGAGTTTGCAGTAGCTACCGTTCATCCAGCAGAAGGTGCATTAGGAAGCCTACTTTGCTGGAGAATAGATATTTCCTCCTAATGATTATTGCACATGCTCCAATTTTGACGGAGCAAAATCACCCGTTTCTGACAAGTAAACTTAAACGTCAGTGTGCAATTTCCTATGCTAAACTCTCGCCTGTGCACAATTCTTAATACACATGACCTGATGAAGAAACAAGGAGGATCTGCAGAAACTGCCAGCAGAGCCCTGCAGCTGTTCTTGTCTGACTATACTGCCTTGGCATCAGCCCATTATTTAAAGATTTCTAACTGATGGTGATGGGCAGCCCACTGTGCAGAACAGGCTGTTCTCAAGTGGCTGGTCTGAGCAGAACATGACCAACTTACATCTCACGTGGTTCTCAAAATCTGTGGGAGTCAGGCTGCGCCAAGCATTTATTCTGGATGCCACTGTATTTCAAGACATGCAATAATAGCTTTTCCAGCAGAAATACAGTACATCCCTAATGAAACCCACAGTGCTGATCTCACATTAACTGGGCACAGTGCTCAGTTATTTGATCAGCATAACCCAAGTACAGTAGTTAATTTTGAAGAAAAGAGGGGAAAAAAAGAGAAGTACATTCCATCTTCTTAACTCCATTGCAAGATAGCACATTTGAATAATAGTTTTAATTAAATTAAGTGAGTTTAATTAAGATTAGGCTGCTTCAGGGAAGATAAAACGTGGTTCAAGGCTTTTAAAATTCTTTCTTTTCTCTTTTTCCTGAGGAGTGTGTTTTGCTGTACAGCATCCTAAAGTCATCTGGTTCATAACATTGCCAATGTAACAAGCTTCAGGTTTTTGCCATTGATAATAGCATGTAGCATTTGATAGAGGAAGGTTGTAATCAAATGGTTGATGAAAATAAAATATAATTTTACTTTTTAGCTTGAAAAATGAAAATCTGGCAGCATCTGGTTATGCAGTATGTATTTCTGGACACTGTTTTACCTACACTGCTGTTAATATTCTTTCACGTAAATAGTTGTCTATCCTACAAGGGTTTTATTACAAACATTAAACAAAGAACCAACTACGGAAGAAAAAAAAAGTGGTTTTAAGTTTTGATTCCAAAAAGTAAACAAGTAGGAAGTTCTTTATCAGGCAGCGGTTGTAACTGTGGACAAGAAAATTAGCAACTTGGGAAAAGGCCAAGAAGATGATTAAGGGACTAGATCATCTTTCGTATGAGGAGAGGCTGAGAGAGCTGGAACTGTTCAACGTGAAGAAAAGAAGGGTTTGGGGTAATCTTACCAGTACGCATAAATACCTGATAGGAGGGAATGAAGAAGAGGGAGTCAGTGGTGCCCAGTGACAGCACAAAAGACAATTGCAACAGATTAGAAAACATGAAAGTCCATCTGAACTCAAGAAAAAAAAATATTGTCAGAGTATAAAATGTTCACAGTAAAAAATACTGGAACTGGTTGTCCAGTGAGGTTGTGGAGCCTTCATTCATGGAGATATTCAAATCCAACTGTATATGATCCTGGGTAGCCTGCTCTAGGTGACCCTGCTTAAGCAGTGGGGCGTTGGACTAGAAGATCTCAAGACATCTCTTCCAGCCTCAACAGTTCTGTAATTCTAAGATTCAAGTACAAGTCAGAATAACTGCAGGAAGAAGGTTTAAGAGAGGTTTTTTCACACATCCCCTGTGAAGACTGGACAACTGCTGCAGAAGCCATTCTATTGAGGTTTTACAGAGAGGCAACGACATGATTAAACAGAAATGCCAAAGAGTCAAGAAAGAGAAGTAATTGTTCCAAAGTTCTTGAGGAATCTGACTGTTCTGCCAGTACGGGAATTTCCAAAGATACAAGCCAAGTCTTTTGGGTGACACAAACAAACACTGTTTCAGTCGAGTCAAAGAATGTGCATCAGATTACATCACTTGTAGATGTGCCCTGTAAGAATTTGTCTAATTGCAAGAAATGAAAAAATATTAGGAAAAATCATTAATAGTTCATTAATTAAAATTTTGAAGTGTTTTCATCTGACTGTAGAAACTGACTGACTTTAGAGTCAACGAGCAGTGGAATATTTGAGCTCTACTTGCAAGCAGAAACAGTAGAACTAATACATGCTATATTCATTAGGACTTAATATCACACAGGATCTTCTGTATAAAATTCATATCTTTGCAATTTACATGTTATTGTTTAGTTTCATAGACCATCCAATTAAGAGAGAGAAAAGATGCTACATTGTGCAACCATGCACCAACTGAGCTAAAGGCAAATCACTAACAATCTAAACAGGAAGAATTATATTCATGAGAAAGACTGCAGTAATTTTAAAACAAAAATGAATTATCATTTAGAAAACTTTAATAGGTGTTTTATATGCTGACTAAAAGGACTCACTTTGACCTTATTCATAGCAAAGGAAAAAAATAATCATGGGATAAAGGTAATAATGATCAGGAAATATTGATGCTGAAGCACAAATCAACATAGTTAAAGAAGCAAGAGAATGGTAAATTCTCTTGATAAATTCAAAGTTCTATGGATTGCAAAATTAAAATTAAAATGTTCCACTCCACTGAAAATCCTCTATTGTAAAAGTTTACATCTGTTCTAATGGGGCTAGCAACATTCATCAGTTGTAAAAAGTTGTGAAAAAAGTAAGGAAGGGACGTGAAGAAATTTGACAGAGAAAATCATTCTGTTCACAGGGACACAAAGAAGACACTTAAGTTTCCAATACCAAACCAATCAGGAAGCTCATCTGAAAAAGCACAGAACTCCTCAAAGGAAAAAAGAAAATAGAGAAGGGATATGTTAGGAACGTGCTGGCCCTACAGATAAGATTTTTTCTCCCTCAAACTTTGTACTCCTTGTTTGCCCTTCCTCTCACTTTAATAGAATTCTGTATCTGGGGATAGCTGTAGAGTCAAGGGTAGTACTGGGACTCCAGAGGCATGGAGAAATTGTCTGGAGAAAAAAGCTTAGTATGTAGTACAATTATTTTCTCCATTAGATTTATATTTAAGGATGAGAACTGATATGATCTCCATGAAGGTAAGCAAATTCTGTCTTTCAGCAGGATAATGAATCAGAAAACATTGTCCATTTTAATTACTCAGATTTCTTCCCCATGCTTCTTCCTGTCTGATTGCCTATGTGGAAGAGCCATACTTTTAGAATGCCTGCATATTGTATTGTAACTTATCCCAGTTTTATGAACTTTTGGGATGGGACCTGGGGGCTTTGTTTGTCATTTTGGATGTATTGTAGCAAAGCAAGATGAATGTTTGCCAACAGTAGAAACACCAGACTTGTCAAAGGAGGTAATTATAAGTAGGATAAAGGGCAGCTGGCTTAAAAACAGTAAAAGACATATAGGCTATATGCTGAGAAAATATTCTGTGTGGACAGAAAAATATTTGGACAGGTTGACTGGGAAATTCATGGACTAGCACTTGCAGTTTCTTAGAAAAAAAATCTGTTGAGATTAAGAACGGATTATCAAAGACTGCGTTGGGAAAATTGAGTAGATAATATTTTTATGCTATTTTAGCTTTACTTTCCATGATTTCTATGAAGGCATAGACTGATGAGACAAGATAGATGCACCTTCTCTGTTGCCAAAGCACTGCATCATGTGCTTGCTGCAGGTATATTCTTCCAGCCTGGAGCTCCCTGGCCCTTGGTATGGGCTTTCCAAGAAAGCGTGTTCCTCTCCCATTTTGAGCATAACTTCAAGAACAGATGGACACATGCGTTTTGAAAGAATGAAAAGCGCTCATGTTCATATCATCATATCAGGGTGCAGTGTGGGATAGGGTCTTCCTGGGGACTAGGACTAGCAGGGGCTCCCCAGGGAGGCATGGCAGGGTCAGGCAGCCCATCCTATCCCACTGCCCCAGACAAGGAGCAGGGCAGCTGGGTGGCAGCCCCAGCGATCAGTCATGTCTCTGGGGACGAGGGTGGGACAAGGTTGGCCTGGGATGTCAGACCACATGGGGAGTTGGAGACCTGAAGTTATTTTAAACTTCAATTACCTCGATTAAATTGCCTGGAATGACAGAAATAATATTATCAATTAAATGATAAAGAATTATAATCACGCTATTGAGTGTTTCTAAAAATGATCATAAAAGGTAGATTGAAATTGAGTGGGACAAACAGAAGAGGAAATTATTTCTTGCAAAGCTTCCTTTCTGTCAGCAACCCATCTGCTGTTATGGTAGAAATTCATTAGTGGATATTGGTTTAATAAAATGCATAGCAGGCAAGTAGCAGAAATCATGTCTTGAGATTCAAATTGAGGTAAAGAACTCAGTTCTAGTGAATGTGACATTTTTCCATCTATATTTATATAGAATGTACAGTGGCTGATCAATGCTCCTGGATGTAACTTAACCAATGAAAAAAAGGAAAGATAACTCATTAATAGGATTGCTAAATGAGAGTTGCTGTTCTGCAACTTCTGAGGAAGGAAAAGAACAGTGACCTTGTATTGTATATATACTTCCAATATAAATATATCACTCTGAAAAATGCCAATAATAACAGGCAGTTCCTTTCCTAAGCTAAAACTTGAGGTTCTTGGAGGGTCTATAACATTTGTTTACTATTTATTTTGGTTTTGTTTACTCTCTTTGTTCAAATGTGTGTTATGATATCTCTCAGTAACTCTAGTCAAGTATCAGTCTTTCTAGGTTATATAGAGACTTAGTAAACAGCATAAACCTAGTTCTAGAGACTTGGGTGTATAGACCCTTTGAGATCATCTAGTCCAACCATCAACCTAACTCTGATAAAAAAACATCACTAAACCATGTCCCTAAGCACTATGTCAACCCGACTTTTAAATATCTCCAGGGATGATGCCTCAACCACTTCCCTGGGCAGCCTATTCCAATGCTTAATAACCCTTTCAGTGTAAAAATTTTTCCTAATATCCAATCTGAATCTCCCCTGGTGCAACTTGAGGCCATATCCTCTTGTCTTGTTTCTGTGACTTGGAAGAAGAGACCAACCCCTGCCTTTCTACTACCTCCTTTCAGGTAGTAGTTGTAGAGAGCGATAAGGTCTCCCCTCAGCCTCCTTTCCTCTGTGCTGAACAACCCCAGCTCCCTCAGCCTTTCCTCATAAGACTTATTTTCCAGACCCCTCACCAGCTTTGTTGCCCTTCTCCAGACACACTCCAGCACCTCAATGTCTTTTTTGTGGTGAGGGGCCCAAAACTGAACACAGTACTTGAGGTGGAGCCTCCCAGTGCTGAGTACAGGGGGAAGATCACCTCCTGAGTCCTACTCACCACACTGTTCCTGATACAGGCCAGGATGCTTTTGGCCTTCTTGGCCACCTGGACACACTGCTGGCTCATGTTCAGCCAACAGATGACCAACACCCTCAGGTCCTTTTCTGCCAGGCAACTCTCCAGCCACCCTTCCCCAAGCCTGTAGCGATGCATGGGGTTGTTTTGACCCAAGTGCAGGACCCGGCACTTGGCCTTATTGAATGTCATCCCATTGGCCTCAGGCCATTGATCCAGCCTGTCCAGATCCCTCTGCAAAGCCTTTCTACCCTCACCAGGTTGACACTTCCACCCAACTTAGTGTCGTCTGCAAACTGAGGGTGCACTCAATCCCCTGGTCCAGATCATTGATAAAGATGTTAAAGAGAACCAAGAAATAAAGATGTTAAAGAGGAATCAGTAATTCACTTAAGATTTGTGTTGATGCATGTCTATTTTGAATAAATGTTTCAAATCTGTTCTGACTGTACTTCCAAACCCAATTTCTGGTTGCTTACCACATGTTCTCTACTGTTCCAGTTTTATCCTAATAGAGTAACTCCATCCTTCTTAAATGCTGGTGCATAATCATGAGCCACTTGTGATGATCTTGATAGTAAATTCATAGAATCTGAGTTTGCTCCTGCCTTGATAGTACGTCTTTATGTGCAGCCTCATCAAGAAACCCTGAAATATCTTGTCTCACAAGACAGAGCAAGTTCAGTCTCGTCTTACCACTTGTCAGTGAGATGTCCATATCTATAAACTGCTAGCAGACAAATGACGAAAAGGTATTTCCTGGGACATGTGACACTGAAGCCATGACCAAAAATAAGCCTCTAAAGGCAAACAGTAGTCTCTCAATCATGTTTCCAACATATACGTGTGCTCTGAGAACTTTAAATAAAAATTTCCCCAATAAATCACCACAATGCATGCCTGCACAGGGAGTAGAATCCAGTGAACAAGATAAAATTACCTTGTAAGGTCTAATTCTCCTCAATACACACACATCCAGAGGAGCAGCTTTGGATCTACCACGAAGCCACAGGGACATGAATGTCACAGTCACTAGACAAGACATCTTGTATTACTGTTATCCTCAGAACACAAAATAAGGAAATCTTTGTTCATGGTACAGCCATGGGGAGATGTGTTTGGTAAATACTAAAATATTACAGTGGATGGAAGAATTGTCCATCCCCATGCAGTAAGCCTTTTAGACTTTTGCTAGCTCAGTCCCACAGACCATACACTGAAGATCCAGACACCTGACAGGTTGCTAATTTTTCATTATCTAAATGATCAGCTATTGGCTATTAGCTTCCAAATAATGATACTCACACACTTCTTAATACAGAGGGAAACGTGTCTGGGCAATGCCAACTGCTGTAATTGAAAAAGTGAGTTCAATAATTGTTTCCTGAAATAAACAACTTAAAGACCTTTAGCTATCTCTGATCATCCCAAGTCTGCAGCACTCGGATTCATGAAGCTGAGCAAGGAAGTTCAGGAGGAAGCAGAAAGAGATGTCCAGTCCAGCCTTTTCTTCTGCCTCCAAGACCAGCTAAACCAGTGAGGAAGTTTAATTTGATTCAAAAGCATGTAACTTGAACAATTGCCAAAACACCTGAAATATTCTTTTCATAGTAGTTATCACTGGGACAACAGTGCTCAGCTGGGCTTCCTGCATCCAGTCTGACAGCAGTTTGAAACACAAAAAATTGAAAATAGTGTTGCAACCAGGCAACTACACAACAGAGCAGAAAGAATGGTGAGACTGACTCCAGGGTCCCAAATTGCAGCCGATTCTATGAGGTTTCCTATAATCCAGCATGATAAAGAGCCACTAATCCCCACTGCCTAGCAACAGAGCATTGACCCCAGATATCTACCGAGAACATGGTGCCTTGATTGTGAAGAAAAATCAATCAGAAAAAAACCCATAACTTTTAGCAATATGTTTCAGAAAACAAGCTGTTTAAATCCCATAAGAGCAAACACTGTTGAAATATAATGTACTAAAGCAAAATACTGTTCTTTAATGTTTATTTGTGTGTGTTCAAGAACTACATATAAGATAGAATGCTGGGGTAGATGAAGCAGAAAGAGAGTTGCCTCAAGGGTTGGAGGGTGAGGTAACCTAAAACATAAAGCTCAGCAGAAAATAATTTGTTTTAGCTTACCTTTTCTTTAATTTCTGCCAGATGGTAGTGTTGCCATGACTAAGGCGGGATTTAAATGAGAAGATGGCAGATTTACGAATTTTCAAGGAAAGTATGGTACCCATTCAGATCGGTTTTGAAGTGCAAAGCGCTATTTTTAATGTATAAAATCATAAATACTTTCAGACACAACGATATGGAGAACAGTCACCTTGCTATGCTATTCAGCGTTGACAACAAAGGTCAGTGCAAGCACCTAAATCCCTGTGGAAGAGAGGGAACTACCAGCAGATTTTTTTCATCTTGCATCCATGAGCTGCCAAACCCATTCTCTTTACTATAAGGATAAATAACTATAATAAGGTTTATTGGAGTCAGAATGGACCCATGATGTTCCAAGTGTTTATATGTTGGGGAAAAAATCATGTCTGCCTTGGAAAGCTTACAGTGTGTGAAGTGTGTGACAGGCAAGGTTCATATTGGCAGGGCAGTGTTGTTGGCCATTTACCATGCTTTGGGGCAGACAAAATAAGTCAGCTAGCTTCTTTATGAGCCTACAACAGGCATTTATGTGTAGAGAAAGTGAGCCTGGGAGCAGAGCTCAAGAAAATAATTCCATAGAAAAAAGATAGGAGGTGATAAGAATATGCATATGCTGGAATATAAAATTTCTTCTGGTTTGATATGCAGAGGTTACGCACAGTAGAAGTCCAGTAAGCAAGTTCTTCTCATTCATCTAGTCCACTTTGTCAACAAGTGCATTAGTAGGGGGGAAGCACAGGGAAAGCAGCATCATATCCCATCCCCTCCCTATTCCTTTTAGGTATCAGGAACATCACAGAAAACCTTCCAGACGGAGCATCTGCTGAGACTACCATTTCTCTTGTCCTTGTATGGAGCTCACATATGCGAATATTTGTACCCTTTCCCTCCCCCAAGTCCTTCCACTGCACAAATTCAATTGCCAGGGACAATCTGAACCTTAATTGTAGAGTATGTCAACAGTTTGTCATTTTAAGTCTTATATAACTTGGCAGTTTTCCCTGAATCTTGTCAGTTCTCTTTTTGAGTGTTTACATATGGGCATAATAAATGCTACAGATAGCTGTGAGTGAATCTAAAACTATATGCCCTGTAGTTTGAAATCCACAGCACAGAAAGCTGCATGTGATTCAAGAACAAACACCTCATTTGTCCTCATATATTTTCTTCTCTAAAATGTAGTCTCTACGGATGTAAAAAAAAAATATTTTATTTTACTTCTACTTCGGATCATGCATAGAAAATGTCAAATTTCATATCAACTTACTTAGTCGATACATCCAACGTATCAACAAATTTCATATCAGCTTATTTACTCTCACTTTTTAAAGAAGAAATAGCTTTTATACTGGAGACATAATTTCAGGCATAGCAGTGCTCCATGCAAATAAGGAGTGACTTGCATACAAACAGTCAGTCATACCTTAAAAATCTGGGGAGTATTTCTCTTGACTTTAGAAATTTTACCTGCTGTCTTCAAGATATCTAGAATGCAGAAAATTCAAATGATATTTAAGAAATACAAATACCTTTAATTTACAGAGACAGAGTCACGAATAAACTGTGTATGTTCTCTATCCTAATGCATGCATCTTTGTTCTGTTGCTGCTTGAGAAAGGTATGGACTTCAGTTTTTCATTCCTTCTTTTTGCTAGGCTGCCATCTAACATGGAGCAAATTATGTTTTTCTGCCATTATGCACACGAAGACAGACACTCTTTGGATCATGAACAAACCCTGAACATTCGTATATCCATATTTCAGCATGATTTTTTGCCTTCAAATGTCTTTTTTGAACATCATGCATGTCCAGAACAATAATTCTAGACACACATGCATATGAAGTGGAAATGTTTAAGGATAAGGAATGGAACTGTAAGCTTTTCATAGGACAATAAAATACAGATTGATTCATCAAGAATGGAAGCAGATCATGAAAGTGATGTAAACAGTTCCATCTATGACTGGAAAAGGTGCTACGGTAGCATTTTGTTCATGGAACCTTGTACTTAGAGGTAAAGTAGCCTGAACCTTAGGCAAACCTTCACAGTTCCGGTACCACGCTAGAAGCTGTTGTGTGAATAGTTCATAGACATGTGTTTTTTCACTGGCATCTTGGTGTGTACTTGTTCAGTTTTCCTTTTATTCTGGTTTTAAAGAGCATATCTCCTCCAGATAACTAAGAGTCATATTTCCAAATGGGCCTAATAAAACTTTTTGGACCAATACAGATAAAGTGCTGGTTAGAAGTAAACATAAATTTGGTGCTCACACACACCATGAAAGATATTTTTTCTCTGTTTATAGCTGAATTATATTTTAATATTAACTTTGCTCCTAAGTTACCTACTGGTAGTCACAATGTGAGATAAAAAGTGGAATGGAGGCTTGTAATATATTAATCATGAGCTATACTATTCATTACTGGTCATGAAATGTCTGATTTGGAATCTTGACTATTAAATTAGGTTAAAAATTCTTAAGAGACCATAAGGAAGAAAGCTTGAATATTGGAATTCAATTGTGTATTTTACTATTTAGTGAGTTGAATGAAATATGGTAAAACCTTAAAGCTTAAAAGAGTGACAATAAATCAAGCAGTGCTGTAAAATGCTACCTAACAACTGTACCAGAAACAAAGAATCAGGAACACTTTTTCTAGAATAAGGTTCCAAAGTTTGTGTCAACATTTTTTACATGTCTCAATTTTTCTGGAGTCCTACGCTAACAGCTTCCAGTTAAATCAATCACATGCTTAATTGTTGGCCTGCATGCCTTTTAGCTTGTGCCAGACTTTGATAGCAGAGGAGAAAGGGGATGGCTCTAGGAAAGTCCAAACAAGACAATTTTGTTTTCCTGCTCTTTGGAGGCCTTATGATTTTCTGCATTATATGCCGATTTAGGCTGAAATACTGATGTTCCTTCTTTGTTGCGACTATTTCATTACACATCAATTGAAATTATATTTTCTACATGATTAAGGGAACCACTTTGCTTATCCCAACAATCTGAAAGTCCTAAAGGTGAGAAAAAAAAAACCTCCAAAAAAAATCTCAGTGTGATTAAGCAGAGAAGTGAGTTCCACAGAGGAAGATATGTTTATTTAATTGCCATTCTCCTGACCAGCCTCTGAGCTGGAGACATGTTGCTGAAAAGTTATGTCATTTATGGGCTTGACAGTATAGCCTAGTCAGGGATCCTGAAGACTAGGTTGGCACAGAAAAGCAGGACTGCACACAAAATGATGCACAAGCAAAACCATCCTGGCCACAGTATTTCAAATACTCTTAGCAACTGCCGATGTAGTAGGCTTCCCTCACATTTTAACAAAGGACAAGCTCATGGTCTGTAATAAGTACTTTAAGGAGAGAAAAAAAAATGTTATCTTACACTACTGAGCCTTTGTCTATACCTATGCTAGAAAGTTAAGCGGTGCCAGGAACTTTCCTGGGCACTATGGTCATATGTGTGCTTGGGCTGTGAGAACAGTCTCCAGGACATATTTGGGTATGATACAAATGACAGCAACCCAAACAATCCCTGGGCATGGCTGAGGAGATAGCATAGACTAGGGGCTATTCACAGTAAGTAGTTTACATGAGGTTATGCGGTTTTGGATATGGGCTTGATGTTACAGGGACAGTTCCATGACAGTTGACCTCAGTGCTAGAGATGACATCCTTGTCCCATTTGCTTTCCTAATACAGACATAACCCTCAAGCTCATTAGCTGTGCCTTCTAGCTATGACCATGGCTGTTCTGAGATGTGTCCTAACGTGGAAATAGTAATGACCCTAAATAAAGATGTAGAGTGTGAAAGGATTTTCTATTACGGATTTACTAGAAAACATGATATTTTTGTTCTATTATTCCCTTTTTAAAAGTGAAAGCGGCATGGCTTTGTCTTTATTTATTGAATTAGCTTCTTTAGGACAATTTTTGTGATGTAAGTCTATTCACTTCTTTAACTGGTTAGGAAATGTGATTTTCTCAAATTTCACTAAGCATACCTGGAAATGCCAGACACTTTGCAGGATTTTAATGCTTACGAAAGCAAAAGGATATAGTTGCCTTACTTTTAAAAAGTGACTAGCAATTTCTGTTAATATTATTTGGAGCACTTGCCCAAAATGCCAGAAAATTCTGTTTTCTGAAATTCAGATATATCCAGCTCGATAATAAAGAAAAAAGATACTGTACTCCAAAAAAAAATAAATATCCAAAACTAACCCAACAGGTCAATTAGAAAATGCTGGTCAAACTCCTACTTTTGGATTGGAGCTGCTTAAACTTAAACTTCAGACAATTTATCTTCCCTAATGTAAAAAACATTATCACAGAGCTGGAGACCCTTACTATTTCTTGTTCTAGCACTGAGATAGCTTCATCTCATAGCAAACAGTTCCCTCTGCATCAGAATCAGATGTGACAAAGACAGTTAGAAAAAAAAAAGTGTTTCAAAATGTTCAATGTGAAAAGTGGCTCTTTCTGGGCATGGAGAACTGCCAGCTATTATGCTGAACAGATAGATATTGTTTTTCCATGAAGGTTGATTTATGGAATAGGAATGAATGAGTTTGTTCTTTTTGCTCCTTGAAAGGACATAGTTGCCCCCAGACAGTTATTCTTTTATATGGTCATTTTGAACTCAGGAGGAAAGGGCAAAAGTACCAGTCTGAATTCTGCCATAAAACTGCCACTTGAGGCAAAACTTAATGGTGTTCATCACGCTAATTACAATTCTGGTATTTTTCCTCTTCTATGGATGAAAAAATCCAAAGTAGAATTAATTTGCAAACTGCATAGTTGCTACTTTACACTGTGCAAAATTGTTTCACTACATTAGGCAGATGTTTTAAACAAGTGGCAAATGCAGTGTTCCGCTCCAAGTACAGGAATCTTCATAGCAATACAGGAGAGACGAAAAACCCCATGGAAAGGGATCCTTTGATGACTTCCTGCCATCCTCTGATGTCTCCAAACATGAAGCCCCAATGTAGCGGGACATTCCCAGGGCTGAAGGAGGTAGAGCTGCAGCAGACACTCCTGTGGTCATTTTGATGATGTTGCCATCCATGGGTGTTTTATATTATGCTGCCATAACAACTTCCACACTATGGACAAAGCCAACTTCATTCCATTTGGGGCATGCAAGCATCTCCTCCTGGGTTGTCAATTTTGTCCTGCCACACACGTATTAAGCAGAAATGTAAGACAAATTGTACTCAGAGATGTCTAATCTCTCACACATATCTTTTGAAAGTATCTTTGAAAACAGGAAGGGAAAAGCTACAGGAACTTAAAGAGCCCTTCCTTAAAGCTAAAACCTGCAGCTTTAATCTGTTATATCTGATGACTGAGGCCCACAAAATGAGAATAAGAAAGTGTTTCTGAAACTTTTCTTAATCATTCGTGTTATTTAAAAATGCAATTAGAGGTCTTATCTGCAATAGTTTTATTATTAAAAGTTATTATTAAAAATCATTATTAATACAACATTATTAAGCCACTATACTCCCTTCTTCTTAACCTCAACTTTTCCTCACAGTTGGTTGACTCTTGCTTAAGACCTTGCCTTCTGCTCCTGGTGCCACAGGAAATGGAGCATCATGGAAACCCCTAAAGTTCCTGCTGTGGAGCAGCCTATTTACTTAATAAAAATGTTGGAAGGTCCTATCTCTTGTGGTTCGTCCCGCTGCTTATAGCTATAACACATTGCAAACACAAGGTTGGTGTAGCCTGTTACCTGGGGATCCCTCTAATGCAAGGAAATTACCAAGGGCAGAGGTGGAGAGACCTCTGATAGATCTGAATCAGCCCCTTCTCTTCCATGCTGTTTCCCCAGCTGAAGCACTTTGAAAGCAAGGCAAAAGTCTGGCAGTTGTTGCACTCCCTTGATCCACAGCTTCTGAAGCATATCCTTCTGCCAGATACAACTAGAAGAGTTTTTGAGGCTAATCAAACTTGTGTTGTGAGTCTTACTTCTACATAAGGATGGCATTGGACCACATCCATCTCCTTCTTAGCTCTGTGAAGTTTAAATGTCACTTAATTTCCTAGTGGTAGGAAACCAGAAGTGCCACTCAGAGGACTACTCATTCCATTTCTCCACATTACATATTCTGTCTATAGTAACTTTTTATTCTGTACAAATGTGCACTTGCTGTCTGTGTGGAACAGCAGTCCCAAACTAATCAAATATGTGTGCTTCAAACATGGACAATAGTCCATGCGTCTCCTCTGATATTTTCCCTCGCAAAGGAATGGAAGACACTGAAGGGCACAGCCAGAAATTTGAATAGATTCCGTTTGAAGTGTGTGAAAGAAAAGGTACCATCCCTCACAGTGAAGCCAAAATAAGAGTACAGAGTAAATGCAAAGCTGCAGAGTAGCATGATGGAGGACATTTGTAAACTGTCTTTTATCCCCAAAGCATCCACCTCCTATGGTATTCATGCCAGCAGCCTTTCTGGCTGTCTCTGCTCATCCCTTTGTAATCCTTCTTCTTTAACTGAGAATTTTTTCTGTTTATGCGTTCTAGGACTATTATCTCTTCTATCAAGCACTGCTTTGCTCTACCTTTCCCTTAGTCCCCCTGTTATTGATAATGATGCTATCTGTTGAGTATGATTAGAGAAAATCATGTCATGCTATTTTCTTGCAACTTTGTGTTTTTTTTTTTTTTTTCCTTTGAGCTGGATCTGTTCTTGGCGAAGGAATCTTCCTCCACACCCTCACTTATGCCTCCAGTCTGTGATGGATCTTTGTCATCTTTGAATCACTGGAGAAATATGACATTTTCTTCTCTGTCTTCTTCTTTTTCTTTTTGTTTTCCATACCAGGTTTTGACAACTTATTACACACTTACCCAGTATTCTTTTTTGAAAGCTCCAAGAGTCTCTCAATGTCAGCTGGGATGGCTTACATCTGTCTGGGTGTGAGCGTATGCAACACAGGTGTTTACATCTGAGCTCTCAGGCTTCCCAGAATTTTCACCCAACAGGATACAATTTATCTCAGCCTAAAGTAGACACCTACATTTTGTCACATGAATCATACCCTAAACTCCACCGACTATACTAACAAAAATCTTGTTGACTGTGATGGAAGCCTACGCAACCAGCTCAGATGTAGAAACCTGTGTTGTAGCCCTTAAAGTTAGCTGTGACAAATGCCACTTTCAGACTCGCTCCTTTTTTCCCCTTTACAATAAAAAGCTTTTAAATCAAGGGGGAACTCATTGCAGGATTGATGTTGGACTTTCCCAGATTGATATCCTGTGCTGAAGGCAATGTAAACTGAAGGCAACCTTAGTGTAGCTGTGATATTATCTCCCTTGCCTGTTTGTCCATGTAACAGTGTGAAATGCAGCTCTTTCATTTAGCAGAACTACTTTTTCAAAAAGTAGTATGTGGATCGTGAACTCCAGTAGCTTGATTTGAACAGAGTCATTGTTCCTTCTTTTTTTGTACTTGATTTTTCCTTCTGGCAGACAACTCTCCTGTGTCAGATACCATAAATGACTTACAATAAGTACCAAGCCACCATGGTGGTAACCTCGTGGTTCTCCACAGTTTTCTGCCTGTCTTGCTTTGTCAGCCCAGTACCATGTATTAAATTGACGTGGTTGTCTCCCAAAGGCAACTGTGGGAGCCTTTCTCCTGGGCTGGAGTCACGAGACATTTTTTCACAAATATTGTAGAGGTTAGCTTCTCACTGCCAGACTTAATGTGTTTTATTAAACTTTATCTTTTCTAGTTCCATCATGTAAATTTAATTTAATTTCCTAAGGTGGTTCACCAGCTTAAGAAAATTTGATTTCCAAGGCACACACTGCTACTATATTTCTATGTACACACAGAAATAAATCTGATGACCTCAAACAAAATTTCCCAGCATTACTAGAAGTTTCATTTCCATGGTTTGCTCTTTTGCTTGATTTGGATATCTTGTAACAGAAAGTCTGTGTGTCTTGTGAAAAAATGGAAATGAGATTCAAAAACATGATGAGCAAGTGAACATATGAAGCAGTAGGGCATTTATAGAATGGCAGCAATCCAGAGACTCCTAGGGCAGTCGTGTAAGTTTGTGATAGTCTTCATGCAGTTGGGTCATAAACTAAAATGCCTCACCACGGATCGCTGGTTAGCATGGAAGTAGCCCTCACCACTTACATGGGGTCTGACCTTGAAATGCTTAAACTCTCCTTCACTAAAAGGAAATGTACCAGTGAGGAACACAAAAGACAGCCGAACAACTGACAGCAGCAAAAGTAGCGCTGAAAGCCCTCAAAATCTACCCTCAAAAAGAGAGGGCAGTGGCCAGAGCAGTACGGAGTTGAGCTGCCACAGCAGCAGCGAGCAGCACGAGCACAGCCAGGGAGGGCACTTACAACACAACACAAACAGGATGAGGATCCAGCTAACAAGGCGGATCGCTAGCTCAGTGAACGCTGATGTCAGACACACAGCAGCAAGGCCAGCAGAGAAATTGGAGGATTTGATATGATGAAATATACCTACCCTAGAGAAAAATTCAGACTGAGTTAATTGAAAGCTACTAATCTCCAGTGAGAGGAAATAGGAATGGATTGGAAATGAAAGGTAGAGAGATAAAGGCAAAGTTTTGGCCAACAGGAGAGAAAACAGAATATAGGTTAATCTAGTGCACCAGAGTATTTAAACATATGCTTAAATTTTAATGTACGAGTAATCCCATTGACTTCAACATATGCTTAAATGCTTTGCTGGATCAGGGCTTTAATGTACATTTGAATTAAACTGTAACATGATGATTTAGAAGTGAGCTCATTTCAGGTTTCACTGGCTAACCAGAGTTTTGCTTAACTGACATTTGGAGTGGGGATTTTTAATGAACATCCAGGTGCTTCAGAAAGCAATTAGGCTGTCATTCAGTAATAGCATTTTTCTCTCCAAAAATAATTTCCCATTCACATTAATATGTTTCAGTTTAAGCTTGGAGGACACCATGCTGCTGGTGCATAATTATAGCTGACATATATATAACACACACATATATATGTTATTTTATCCATATATATACATATATATAATCTATACATATATAGTTTATTTCCACCCACTTCCTCAACCTTCTAGATGCTTATCAAGAAGGGTTGAAGGTTCATGTAACAGTACATACCTCTGCTTAGAACTCCATATTAGAATATATGCAGCAGAGTTAAAGGAGACTGGAAAGGAAAGAATCGTCAAGACATAAAACAAAACTAAAGATAAGACAGTTGTAATAACCTCCTTCAAAAGAGTTAAGATAATAGTGGCTGGCCCATTTGTTAGGAGATTCTGAATTTCAATATTCAGAGCATCATGGTTCACCAGCTGGCATTGGTGGCATTATCTAGAGAGAACTTTGTCTGCAGTGCTTTTAATGATCTCTCTCCCCTCTCTCCTTCTTTGCCAGCAACTTGTTGCCGAAAGCAACTGGCTGTTTCAGCTACATCTGGGAGCAAACCTAGACTTCATTCTAAAGCCATAAGAAGACCAATGAAAATAACCAGCTGGAATTCATCCATGGAAGGCTGGAATTATTGCATGTGTTTTTATGATGCACTGTTTAGTATTAAGCATGCTAGCCTCAGGAGGGAAAAAAGGAGCGTGCAAGTGTGGTGACAGCAGAGTCTGATACACCACCAGCACACATACTGGGATAGCAGCAAGCAGGCCTAATTCTCCAGCCCTGAAGTGAAAATAAACTGAAGCAGATAAAATAAAATGTTGATCTAATGTAGGGAAACACATGGCTAGATATGTGGTTAGGGGTATTTGTTGCATTAAACCATTTTCCCCTGAGGCAATATTTCTGATGGCAATTAACATGGTTGGTGTTTTGACAATGCTGCCTTTTCAAGCGAGTCTAATCAGGCCAGTGCTCAGTTCCTGGAGGAAAATGGATAACAGGTGCTAAGTCCAGCTGGGTTGGTTGAATTAGCCTAGCTGGCAGAAGAAGACTGTATCGTAATGTTCGCTGTAAGAGCAGTTGGGCTACATGTCTCAGCTCAGAGCGTAGTGCTGGGATCCAAACCTGACACTGGAGGAAGTACGTAAGAAAGACTGCACTGGAGTTCACTACGGATCTGTGCCTATGTGATTCAATTAGAAGTGAGGGGAGTGAAAATAACATGTAGCAAGATAGTACAGTCATTTACAAGATCGATCATTTCAGAAAAAAAAAACACCAATACAACTTTGGGGAAAAAATGGGCATTAGCAACAGAAAAATACTTTCTTCAAAAGGTAGACCCATTTAGAGCCGCCTGTCATTTCAGCTATATATCTGTTATAAATTTCACTTCTTAACTCTTTGATTAAAAAATTAGTACATCATTATATCCACCTTATTTCAGGAAAAACCTTTAATCCTGTGCTTAGGTCTCACTGTCTACAGAAACATCCACACATGTCCAATTAAACACTGCTTCTGGCAAGGGGACTTGATACATGTTGCTGTGCAACGTTCCCAGCTGCTGCTGAATCCTTGTTTTAACTCCCTGTGAGAGCAGAAGACCCCTGTGTGTTGCCGTGTCCAAGGAGCCGTAGTGGTAGAAGCACTGTATGGGGTCAGCACGGTGCTCATCCCAGGGTAATGGGGCCTGGCCACCATCACAGCTCTAATGCAGCTACAGGGCGCCTGGGGCTCGAGCCGTTCTCTCCGTAGAGCAATGCATTAGACGTGCAAGCAAAACATTAGTGGTGGACAGATATCTTCTGGGAGGAGTTCTGTCACGTGTATAGCTGTTTAGTGATAGCCACAGTGAATCCTAGGATTTCAGTAGTGCTAATGCAGCCAAGCAGGATTGAAAGGAGACTTTTTATCTGTCCTATGTTTATATTATATCCCATGCTGCAAGGTTAATGCTGGTCTTCTTCAGTGGCTAGGCAGGATTTGCTCCTCTCTGCCTTTAGTGCATAGTTCACTTTCTGTAAAGCAGTTTTCTCTTTCTCAGAAGCTCTGAAGGTTGACTTCAGCTACACAGCATGGTGTGTCGATAGTGCTAATGCATTACTTTCATTCAGTAGGTGCAACGTGCGTGTCCTGTTGTGAATTCCAGAATTAAACCAAACAGCGGACTTAGGGTCAGGTAGGGGCTTTTTTTCTGAGTCAAATTACCAGGGATCATAAAGGGATTTCTTTTTCTCTTTTGTCTGGCCATGGTCACTTTCTAAGATCATCTGGCAATGTGGTACCCTCCTTTGATTTCTCCTTCTCCCTTCCTTCAGCACAGTATCATTCAATGCAGTTGCTGAACCTGTTGCATGCTGCTGATCAGTGTTACTCAGTGATAGTACTCGGAGTAGAAATTCTGTGAACCCTGCAATGGTAAATACTAATTTCTTCACTGCATATGATTTTACAAGTCTTGACACAATAATCAGGTGGTGTCCTTAAGTCACCTTATACCTTTATATTTAGCAGAATTATCTATTAGCCTATCTTGTGCTGAGATATCTCTTCTGAAACAAGCTGCTTCATTTATGTCTTCTTGCAAGATTAGTAGAAGTAGAGGAATCAAGTTGTTTTGCTGAACAAATCTTGAGACTTTTCAGTAGAATACAAATAATTGTTCTCAGTTCTTGGAGATTGCCACCAACTGAAACTATGGAATAGTTTTCTTTCTTGAAAAAAAGTATGTCTGGCTCAGTTGATTCTGTTACTGGTGAGGTAAAAGGGAAATAAATCTACATTCTCAGCCCTGCTCATTAGTAATGGCTCAGATGATATTATAGGCAGAACTGGTGATTCACATGGTACCATCTCAGGGACCCGACAGTGCAAGAGTGTAAATGGTATAGAGCATTCCTGATGGCATCACAATGATGTGAAGACAACGCACACCTCTCAGAAGACCTAGCTCATTGAAAATACTGACCCCACCCCTTACATACAAACAGCGCATCTTGAGATTAAGGATAATTCCAGTAGAAATAGGTAGAAAATAAGATACTTGTCTTTCAATAGCTGTCTATATCTACTAGTAATCTTTTAAAAAAGATGTCCACAAATTTTTACATCTTGGATTGATGATTAAAGTTTTTTGCAAGGATCTATTTCTTCTGGCAGAATACCCAAAAAGATTGGATATGGGTAAGAACTTGCCATACAGTTTTTTTATGAAAAGTGTAAAAACGATTCCTTCCCTGAAGTGCTCACAAATATCACAGTAAAACATGCTGACAAGTTGGACAGGACAGTATTTATACTAGTGTGATAAAAATAAAGCTTATCAAGTGCTATAAAGCCAGGTGTATACTTCTTTGGGGAAGAGAATGTAAAGACAATATGAGTGGAACCAATCGATGAGGACTTCTGTTCAGAATCATCTCAAAAGGAAAGGTTACTGCAATAGCTTTTATTCTCCAAATCGGAGAACTGCCAAAATAGCGTCCTTTTTTTCCCTAATGTTGTCAGCAACAGCAACACAGACATTTTAAGTTGCTTCAAGCCATTGTAAAAGCCCTATCAAGATGTCCAAAATAATTTTCTC
Source organism: Limosa lapponica baueri (assembly GCA_002844005.1). Taxonomy (NCBI): domain Eukaryota; kingdom Metazoa; phylum Chordata; class Aves; order Charadriiformes; family Scolopacidae; genus Limosa; species Limosa lapponica. The sequence continues at coordinate 100,813 of KZ506592.1, forward strand.
CAAACAGCTTTCAGCCGCTCTTTTGGAGTCATAACACCACTATACAGGTGAAAAGTTCTAAATCCTCCTTGTGCTCCTGTGAGTCACGCAATGCTTCAAAGTGTTTATTTTTCTGAGGGAGTATTTCAGTTTGCCACTTGCAGTTAAGACACATTTACCACCAAATTGTTGAAGCCAGAACTGAGTTTCTCCAACAGCTAATGTTCCTAGCAATCTAATCATGAAATTAAAACTGTCACCATTACAATGCAGTTTTCCACTGTGCTAAATATTTCTTCAGAATATTTGCTGTTAAAACATTGCAGAGACACGGGATGTTTTATTGAATTTTTTGAAAAATTGCACTAAGCAAAGAAAAAGACCTTAGTCTTAATCTTTAAAACTAGTGATTTCAGCTGTTGAATTAAAAAAAAAATATTTTGAGGACTGCCAGGCTTTTTTAATAACAACCCACAACATGCAGGTCAGAAACAGCTTTATATATTTGCTAGAAAATGTCCATGCTGTCAAAAAGGAAACATTTGTATAGAATGTTAATGGCCGTGAAAGCTAACAGTGGGATTTCTTTAAATGCGGCTGTCTAAAAATGCAGAGACTAGGCTAATGGACCTTTTCCTCTGTACTTCTGGGGGCAAGTCACTCCTTTTACTGCACAATGCAGTTAGCTATAAGTCGTGACAATTAGCCGTGGCTAGCCCTTAGACCACCGGTGGTAGGTGCGTGACTCACTTTTCCTGTAGGACACGCACCTTTTTGTGTTCTAATGACGCAAACTTGTACTGTCTGAGCAGCAAAACACACGGTTTAAATGTTTATAAGAGACCTAGCTGCTCCCACCTGGGACCATGCAAAGTCTCCGGTGTGCTCAGGAGCAAGGCAGAGGCTAAGCACCACAGAAGACACAGAGTATGGAAATGAGTTTTGCGTATCAAATGTTGTAAAACGCCCATGGTGGCAAAGGCATTCACATTAATCATGAGATTTTCACTGCCTGCATCTCCTGAGGGTGCAGATGTTCAGTCTCTGAGCAGTAAGACGTTAGAGGGGAAGATGCTGACGGGTTCTGAAATCTCTGTTCTTTCCTAACCAGTATTTTCTTGTTCCAGACAATCTTTTACCAGCTCCATTAGCCACAAAGCAATCCTTGCAACTACTGCTATTTTGTTTTGTTTTTCTAAGTCAACAGGAGAAGAAATAAATAACATGAGCGAATGTATTTCTCCACTTACTTGATTTGGAAGTTTTTCTAGGTCACATCTGCTCCCATCGGCTTCTACCATGCTCTGATACTAAACCATCTGGGAGGTATTGAGGAAGATATCCACAAAGGAATTCTTACAGAGGAATATCATAAAGTGGGTCACTCATTAAACCTCTACAGTTGAAAACTAAGCAGAAATTGGTCTGTATGATAGGAGAAGCATGGAATATGCTGGGATGAGTGGCACTGCATCAGACAGTGGACCTGAAGGTGGGAGTGTGCAGAAACTATAGCTTGGAGCCTCCTGCAAGTAATTACATTGACTCACAAGCGTGGGGGACACAGTTTCTAATTATTCCTTATATCTGATGGACTTTCAGTTCAAACTGTTCACTCAGCCTCCACTTTCCCTCTTCTGTAGATACAATTTGAAAAGTTTTTTCTTGCTACCTACAAGGTAGATGGATATTCACAGCAAACTAATATTTAAATCGGTCTTGCTTGTCATAGCCAACACTGACAGTTATGCAACAGCAAATGCACTTTCTACATTCAATAACAATGGTACTGTTTAATTCCAAGGACTTGTTTAGTATTTAAAATACAAGACAACTGAAAGTATTAACAAATATGACAAATACATATAAAAAGCCTGAAAATAAGGGGGGAAAGATATAAATATTGCCTTGTCAACTTGTTTCATGTTTTCAACAGCCATCAATCTGAAAGGTATTATTGGGAATCGAGCAATAAAGCCAAGCCACATAAAATTTTGAATGTATTAGGACTTAAACTAAAATACTGTTTGCAGTTCAAATACTCTCATAGTAATCCTTATTTAGCATGCTTCTTCAATAACAGAAAATGAAAGAAAAACAACGTCATATTAGGTACCAAACATATCAAGAGATGGTATTGTATTGTGATTTTTGTAACAATTTAGAAAAAGTGATGTCTGTAATCTTATTTTTCTAAAAGTCGCTGTAATATGGGTCTACAGAAGAATTTAAAAGGTGATTTTATTAACAGCAGAAGTTAGGTGTAGATTATAAGGTGGGAGCACTGCCACCAAGTGGAAGTAAGAGCTGTGTCAGTTCACATCAGAGGTCAGTCTCATTCTCTAATGTTTCAGACTGTGGCATCCACTAGTCAGCATGTTTTAAAAGCTAGTCCAAGTTTCAGACAACTGCAAACAGACTATCCATAGGAGTATAGATAAGGGATAACTGCAAACAGACTATCCCTTGTGGTATATATATGGGATATGGGATTTCTCAATTTTCTGTCAATAGGGAGTTTATTTGCCTATGCTTTATAGTACACATAAATATTAAGTTGAGCAAGCAAAACAGCCTTTCATTATCTGCATAATTAGTTTTAAAGTCCTACTCATTTCTTGGTTTTTATTTCTTGCAGCAGTGAGTTGCTCTGATTAGATATTAAGCATGTTAAATAATGCTTTTGACCAAACTCAATCTGCTTCTCCTTTGAACTTCATTGATTCCCCCTTCCTGCATTAGGAAAATGCTCACAACATATAACGAATTATTCGTTCCAATTTACATTAATTGCTGCATAGATCAGAATTTAATTGCATTTATTAGCTTACTGTCCATTCACATTGTTAGAAACGTTTTTGCTCACGTTCATCTGTAGACTTTTTGGGTTATAACAAAAATAATTTGGTATCATCATATCACTATATTGTGTTCTGCTACAGACTTTTTGTCACCTTGGACAAATGAGCTACTCTACTAAATTCGTCACTTCTCTCAGGGTTCATCCTTCATAAATTAGGAGTAAAATTTCCCCATATCAGAATGGGTGATGCCAGGATAAAATTTCTAAGTGGCAGTGAAATGTTGAGGGCCCTTTTATTAGGTAAGGGTTTGGAAAATCACTGGAATAAAATGAATCAACTGATTAAGACAGATATTTGGTAGATGGATAGAAAGGGTACTCTTGTAGAGTTCAAAAATAATTTTCCTTATCAAACTTGTTAACGTTTTTCCCCATGAAGCCAGCGCTGAAAAAATAGAGACTATTATCTAAATTAGTTTTTAAAAAAATCATTAGAAAGTAACACTGGTATGTCCAGAAGTGCAGTGGTACTTTCTTGCCTAAAAGCAAAATAACACAGATTTTATTGCTACATACATACCACATCTCACTGAAACATTTTGTATATGTCTAAATTGTGATGGTACGCCAATTCAGGCCTGTTCGGAGTTAATTCATCCATCATTCCCTGCAGGTTGATCTACTCATTTCATGCAAAAGGAAGGTCACTCTACACATGCAGAGCATTAATCCCCTTTTCTTGTAGGATCTGTTGATTCGGAGAACTGAATATACCAGAGACCTGAAATATTGGAGTAGATTCCTTTTTTTTTTTTTTTTTTTTTACCCTCCCAAATCTTGTAAGGTGTAGCTGTAAGGAAAGCACTTCTTTCTTTGTAGAGACAGCAGAGATTCTTCTGCTGGGTAGAGTTCTGTGAGACTGTTTCTCCATTAACTGTGTATATGGAGGAGAAATAACTCTCCCATCACCTTAAGCATCAGCGTTAGAGAAAGTAAGGTGGTGGAAATTTCTCCAATATGAAACTGAATTGTTCTCTTTGAATGTGTAAGGAATATAGCTAAACAGTTACTTTTGTATGCATTTAGAAACTACTTTATGGGATAGACACTAGATTTAATTTTTCCCTTACTTTTTTCACACATTCCTTCTAAATAGAGATTTCCTGGGAAAATGAGTTTATTGTTTAAAGTGAATCAATTGGATGAATGTGAAAGGAATCCTGCTTCTACGGCATGTGCACCACTTTTCCACCTAGTGCAGTTTGATCAGTACTTTGGAATTTATCACAAGTAATACAATATTTTTTCCTGGTAGCCCTTCATTTTCAGGGGATCTGTAATCACTTGAGACTTTCAGACTAAACAGGGAAATATAAAAATGTAAGTCTCAAACTCCACAGACTTCAAAGAATTTAGGATGGGTTATTTTTAGTTTGAGTTCTAAGCTGAGACTCTATGATAGTCATTATTCCTAACAGTTTCAGATATTTTCAAAAGTGGAACTTGAAGTGACCCCTAGAGATTCCATCCTTCTACGTTAGGACAAGACCAGTTATGCCTACAACACTCCTGGCAGAAGTTCTTAAAAATAGACAATAAGGGATATTTCCTGTATTCCCTTCTCAGCCAGCCAGGTTTTCACTGATCTTGCCATTAGAAAATTTTTCATATTGCTTAACTTAGAGTAGTGGCCATTATATCTTGTCGCATTTGACACTGGGCATTGTGAACAAAGTAATTATTTGCAGCTAAAATTTTAAATACTTGAAAGCCAGTATCAGTTTTCTGCCCAATTTTATTTTGTCTAAACAGCCCCAGTCCCTTCACTTCTTTCTCAGAGCTGGGATTTGTTAGATCTCAGCATATCATTGATGCTCTGTGCTGGACTCTCAGTCGACATGCATTTGCTCACAGGGCTCTGGCAGAGGTCAAACAGTGCTGGGCAGAGCAGGCTTACATTGTGTATTGAGTCTGTTTAACATGCTTTGAGTCCCACCCCATTTCTTTGCTGTCTTGATAGCAACATGATTCTGTTAACCTGTGGTCAGTCTGCTCTGGGAGAGACTATATTTGCAGGGATCCGTAGCTCCTTTATTGTTCTCATTCCTGATATTGCCATTGATTTTTTCTAAGAGTAGCATTTGGCCCTTGTTTTCTCTGAATTGAACTATGTTTCTTTTTTCCTATGTCATTTTTCTGGTTGTTGGGATATTCTGATTTCTAGTTCTGCAACATTCTTACATCTGTCTCAAATCAGGGTCAAGGGCAGGTTTCACATGAATTCTTTCCATTCTGTCTTCCAACATACTGATGAAAATATCAAGGACAGGTGTCTCTGGATCCCTCCTTACCAAGCTTTTCTTCTTCTGTAGAGAGATTGAGTACATTCTGTGGCCCCACAGCCCCTAGTCTCTTGAAAGCAAAAGATAAACAAGAGGTACAAGTTTCAGCTCAAAACTGTTAACGTTTTCTTACCACCAATCTGTCATGCACTTTTCCAGTCTAAAAATTTAAGCACTTAAACACAAAATGTGCACTCCATATTGTTATCAAGTTCAGTATGCTTTTCCAGCTGGCACAGGCTTCTCATTTTAGTAGGGAATATTAGGGAAAAAATACCTAGTGCTTTTTTTTTTTTTTAGATTCACACCAGTGAATTCTACTGTGTAGAATTGAAAATGCACACGTAAATACATGAATGTAACCAAATTTCCACACATTGAGTTTTTTCTGAATATATATAGATACATCACCATATTGTAGTTTAGGATCTTCAACTTCAGTTTTAGTGGTAAATCTAACTCTCCCTTTATTGTAAGAATTTCACTTTATGCTAAATCTTAATTAGATTCTTTGTCATGAAAATTTAACAATTGGGAACTGCGTAGTTTTCACATTGCTTTTACATTCACCACCCCACATGCATATTTTAATTTTTAATTTTTTAGGAGGCAGTAACTATCCTATTAATATTACATTAAACATGTGTATTTTACAAGCTTTTAGAAACACATTACTGTTCATTGTACTTGGGCAATGGACTCCGGGGGCACATGCAGAAAATGATTATGTCTTCAATATGGTTTACTTGTTCTTAACCACAAGTCTGTTATTCAAGGAAATAGTGCTAGAACTCATTCAGGATTGCTAGAAAGCTTCACTTTTGCTCCTCTATGGAAAAAAGCGAAGTTTGTGGTTCACAAAAGAGATGGTTACTCACGTTGTCCAGACTAGAGATATAATCCTTTCAGAAAAAAAACCTCATAGCCCAATAGAAAGCCAGAGAACAGCTCAAAGGGTTGGACACCCCCCATAGGCATCAGTCATGCTGCTGAAAGAGAGCAAGGGGGAAAAAAATTGGGTTTGCTCCAGTGAGGCTGATCCCATCTCAGACATTCAATTAGCTCTCATGGTTGCTGCGTTGGATCACCACAACCTGGTTCAGGCAGCTGAATGTGGTCAAGGAGAGTAACGGGCAGCACAGCATTTATGTAAACTACTATCACACGCATGTCTTTATCAGAATGGTCAGATGTGATGAGCATCCTGGTGTTACACTGTGTGAGTTTCTCTAGGTCACATAAGACACACAGGCACACTGGAGCCCTAACTAGCCTTAGCTATCACTTGTGGTGTTGCCAGCCACTGTTTAGTTTTCTAAGAACATTTGTGTCTACAAAAACATGACAAAACAGCAGAACATTTAGCAAGTGATTTTTTCCCTTTTAAGCTTTTTTCCTCTCTGTTTTCTTTCTGACCTCCTGATGCTACGGGCCTTTTTCCAACACAATGAAATAAGTAGTGGGGAACATCTTGGGGTCAGCTATGAAAACACTCCAAGTTTAAGCATCCCCTCTTCTGCTTCAGCTAAACAAAGCGTCACTGAGCAAAAGAACCTGTAGATTTGGTGGCTGGCAGTGGCTTATCTTGAAGGCTGAATTCTTTAAATAATGGCTTGTGACAATAACCGTTGTATCTCAACAACAGCTTCAATGCAAAGTCTGCTGGCAGTTTAACTCATTTCTGGATGCAGACATCATTTGCTTTGACACTTTGCAATCAGTCACTTTGATAAGTAGCCCAGATGATATAGCATCAGCATCACAGAAAAATATACAACTGAACCAAACCACAGGACTCAGGCTTTCCTTGCAGAACTAGCGGTGTAGAAACTGTGCAGGCAAAGTCCATCTCAACTAATGACATAAAGCCATAATGTAAACATGAAAGTTCAGGAGACCATCAGCTGCTGCTTGGGAATTTCTAAAATCTAAATCATAGAATCACAGAATCATAGAATACTAGGTTGGAAAAGACCTTAAGGATTAGCTAGTCTAACCTGTTTTAGTAAAAGCACAGTCCAGACAAGATGGCCCAGCACCCTGTCCAGCTGAATCTTAAAATTGTCCAATGTTGGGGAATCCACCACTTCCCTGGAGAGATTATTCCAATGGGATATAATCTTTTCCTCTGGTGTCCAATTGGAATGTCCCCAGGAGTAACTTGTACCCATTATCACTCGTCTTTTCCATGTGACTCCTTGTAAAAAGGGAGTCTCCATCTGCTTTGTAGCCACCCTTTAAATACTGGGACATGGGCATAAGGTCTCCCCTCAGCCTTCTTTCCTCAAGGCTAAACAAGCCTAGTTCTCCCAGTCTTTCTTCACATGGCAGGCTTCCCAGTCCTTTGATCATCTCAGTGGCCCTTCTCTGGACCCTCTCCAGCCTGTCCACATCTTTTTTGCATAGTGGGGACCAAAAACTGAACACAGTATTCCAGGTGTGGCCTGACAAGCACTGAGTAGAGTGGGATAATGACTTGTTTGTCTCTGCTGGCGATGCCCTTGTTGATGCAACCCAGCATCCTGTTGGCTTTCTTTGCTGCAGCAACCCACTGTTCACTCATATTGAGCTTGTTGTACGTCAGGACCCCCAGGTCCCTTTCCACAGAGCTGCTTCCCTGACGGGAAGATCCCAGCCTGTGCTGCACTCCTGGATTATGTTTTTGTAGGTGCAAGACCTTACACTTGTTCTTGTTGAACTTCATAAGGTTCTTGTTAGCCCATTCTTCCAGCCTATCCTGGTCTTTCTGCAGGGTGATCCTCCCTTATGAAGTGTCCACTTCCCCACTCAGTTTGGTATCATCAGCAAACTTCATCACGGTACACTTGATCCCATCATCCACATCACGTATAAAGATATTAAACAGCACTGGACCCAATATCAATCCTTGGGGAACCCCACCTTTAACAGGTTACCACTTTGAAAAGGAACTATTTACCACTACCTTCTGGGTGTGGCCTGTCAGCCAGTTCCCCACCCACTGCATAGACCACTTGTCTAGACCATAATGCATCAGTTTCTCTAGGAGGAGGCTGAGAAACCCCATCAAATGTCTTGGAGAAATCCAGGTAGAAAATGTCCACTGTTTGCCCCACATCAACCAAGCAGGTTACTTTTTTGTAGAAGGCAATCAGGTTTGTCAAGCACAATTTGCCCCTGGTGAATCTGTGCTGGCTTTTGCCAGTCATGTGCTTCAGTTGACTTGTAGTCCCCAGGAGGATTTGTTCCATAACTTTCCCAGGGACTGAAGTAAAACTGATGGGCCTATAATTTCCTGAATCCTTTGTGGATCCTCGTGTCCACATAAAGGCTAGGTGGACACAATTTTTCACTGGAAAACTCCTCTAGGTTTTCTAGACATACTTCTGGATACATCTAGAGTTTTCTGATCCCTTCCACTACTGAGAGGGTAGCCCAAACCTCTGTACATCTGCCAGGATATTCAAAAGATTTCCAGGATTCATACTCATCTCACCTACAGAACCCAATGTAATAGGTGTTGCCAGACCACAAATACTGAACTCTTCAAAAAGGCTCAAGAAAGGTGGTATTTCTCCTTCCCCTAATTTTATCAAGCATTTAGCAGTTATGTCATTGCTACAAGGTGCAGAAGACAGGTTCCACTCCTGATTCCTAAATTTCCTGTTAGTCAAGTGGACACTTTTACTACTGCCAATGTTTTATACATTTATTACAATGTTTTTGTAATCCAGATGTCCCATCTTGGCCGTGACTACTAACATCACCAGCTAAAGAGCTGTGGTGTTTTGGTCATTCTGTCAGTTTTTTCCAGGAGATGCCAAAAAACCTGAAACTATATCTCAGAAGTCACTTAGGAAGTCGGTGATGAAATTCGAATGTGAGAGGAAGGAATTAAAGACAGATCTTGCACAGTCTGAGTCAATATTCTGTCAGTGAGCTCCTAGAAGGCCCTTTTACCAGCTCTTACATTGGTTGGTATAGCCAGCTCCAGTAAAGTATTAAGGGCTGTGGTTGCTAAGTAAAGTCAAATCTCTTTCTGTGGCCTGATTTAGTTTCTCATTCTCTGAAAGAAACTGGGCCTGGGATGCACATACCTCTTCCTCAGTTCTTACTGATAAACTTGAGTGGCTCAGTATTCTGGCATTTTTAAAGCAGATTTAAGCTGCAAGTTCTCCCTATTGTTTACAAACATATACATTCACAGCAGGATCACTGAGTCCTAGGTATCTGGACTTTCAAGGCCAGATTTTGCTCAAAATTTCCACCTGTTTTAGATAAGAAGTATATATTCACACAACCACAGAATTTCAAAGCTGTTACCCTAAGTGCTGAGACTTGCAGTGTTCAGTAATGCAACGCACATTTTCTGTTGACTAGGTCTTGGTGCTTTTCCATTTCATGATTTATTTATTTTTTTTTTATATATATACATAACAACTAGAGCTAGTTCGGTGTTCTATGTTTAAATTTATTTCATGGGAAAATGTTACTGAATACATCATGCTTTGTCATAAATATCTCAGGTTTGACAAAAGTTAATACAGGGCAAGGCAGTTTTCCCACAGATGCCTCAGTGTCCCAGCTTTTGAGACATATCTGCCAGGAAACACTGTACTGAGATAAAGGCATGGTACTTCCAGTTTTCCCATTTCCAAGCCATCTTCTGGTAGCCACAGCTCCCAGCAGACTTGGTGAGCAGTCTGTATTCAACTTAGAGACCTGAAGATCTTGATGTCCTTTCTCTCCCCGTATTACTCTGGTGTTTTTCAGACAGACTTCCACATAGATTTCTTCAGGATCCAGGGGTTTCTGACTCTGTAGCTCAGGGCAAACCAACCTGTCCAGGTTGTCCAGGGTCAGGGTGCTGGAGTGCCAGCATCTATGGTATGGGTGCACTTAGCCACAGGTGCTCATAGGTCTCAGTTGATCTACAATGGAGTCAGGCTTTAATCAGAGCCACAAACTGTATGTTCCCAAGCTACTGCTTAATGAGATCACTCTTCTTGTCAAGTTTAATTCTACAAATAGCAGAAATGGGCAACTGACAGGAATTTCAATTGCAGTGAGCAGACACACAACAAATAATCATTTCTGAAACAGTGTATCAGAATTTTCTGGCATGAAATTTCCTCCAAATTTCTGGCTCCCAGGGAATTTTGGAAAGTCTTTTGTCTAGGTTGGTTGTTTGTCATGTCTATTCAGCTTAGACCAGAATAAATTGTACAAATAAACACAACAGAAAATTTTGCCTCCTTCTAGCATCAGCTCCCAGAGCTTCATCTGAAGACTAGACTCATACAGTTTCTCAAAACTATAAACAGCATTAACTGCTCAATTTGTGTGCTTTTTTAAGCATATACAACACATTCTTTAGCGGCATTCTAAATGCCATGTTACTCAGGAAATGATAGTTACTGTTTTGGAGCATTTTAAACATATATATTAAAAATTTGTATCATTTCAAATAACAAGTGACAGTGCAATTTAAACCCATTGTTCTAAAATAACTTTTCATCATATTTAAAGAAATAAAAAAACCTGATCCCTCCTACTTGAGAAAAAATATTTTCTGCACCTGCATACTTATTGTTTTAAATTAATGAAAGTTATTAATTGCACTTTCTGAAACAGTGAAAACATTTTTCTACATATAAGTTGACTGTACTCACTTGGAAGAGCAAGAGTTTGTTATAAGTTCTGAAAACAACAAATCAGATCCAGCATATGGAATGATATGTCTGGGCTGAAAGAAAAAATACAATCAAATGTGCTATTATTTTCTTCTCTATTAAAAATATAATGAATCTTGAAATCAAGTTACATTTACTAAAAAGAAACCAAAATTGGTAGTTTTGTTGAAAGACATAACTTTCTTTTTCTCCTACAATTCTGGGGCAAAATAATCCATGTTTTGCTATATTTATTTCTCAATTCTTCCTATTCCTGTACAAAGTCTGTAAAGCTTAAACACTAGGCAGTCTGATTTGCTTAGTACTCTCTTGAACCTAAATGTCAGCACAATTGCAGATGAGCTTAATAGAACCATTTCCAAAGGAATTTAATGAAGAATAAGCTAAGACACTGGCAGAAGTTTATAATTGTGTCTGGAGACAATAATAATGATTAAAAAAATCCAAAACCCCTTCTTTATGTAGTGTAAACTCTGTAGAATTGTGTTTATTCAAAAAGAATGTGTGTGTTCTACTGTTACTAATTCGTATAGAATGAGAGACACTAATTTATACGCAATTTATATATTAATTAAGGACTGAAAAAAAAAAAGAGACGAAATATTTTCTTTTGATGATATAGAGAATCAATACATCTGTTTTTTCTCTCTTCTTTTCTCTTCAGCTTATAGGAAAGCATTAATGCCATAAGATAATAAGTTGAAGGGAATAGATATAAGATTCATGATAGCTCCAAAATTGGTGGGCACTCAGACTGCATGAAAGGAAATACAAAAACACACAAGAGAATTACACGGTATTTTCTGATACTGTGAGCTGTGGGGAGGTTTTGCTGAGTAGGTGTTATTCAGGTGAGTTACGCTGACAGTCACTGAGCAAAAGAACCAGGGATGAAACTTTTACAATGCTAAACACCTAATGCAGTATCATACGTGGCAGAAGTACCGGCCTAGACCTACACTTGAACAAATCACGTGAGAATCTGGCACGATCTGAGGAAGATGTGGCTCCCCAGTATATTCCACCTCGGGCATTTCTGTAAACCAACAAAGCCGTAGACAAAAACATGTTGTCACTGTTCTGAAAAGCAAGCACTTATGCTCAGTCCACTTTTCTGTATCCTAAGAGGAATTCTGGAGAAGAATATCAAATCAACCTCGTTTAAGAAAATCAGCTTAGACTGGTCCAGTGCAATACCAACAAAAGTACCCTTACCTGAAACAGTCAATCTATTTTTATATTATTGTCTCACACTGCTGCTTATTTCCCAGATTTTTTCTGTTCTGATGCTGCTTTGGGGATTTTTGTTCACTTTATGTTTGGCATTAGCAAGTACTGAGACATAGTGCCCAAAAGTCATGCCAGTTGAAATGGGCAGGATCTCAGTGTGTGTCCATTAAAAGATCTTTCAAGATTCAGGGCTAGTGGGCATACACCAAAACACAAGAACTAATACTAGCTCCATCCAACAGACTCAATTACAAACAAATCAATCCCATAGTGTGGAGCGAGTTGCTGTGCATTATAATGAACAGTTTCTTAGAAAGTGTAAAAACATGGGCAAATAATCAGTATTTAGCCCAAACAGAAAAGCAGTACCGTGATGAAAGAGTAGGTAGTAAATATCAAACCAGTGGTTAGACAAAAAAAGCTGAAACGTTTTGATGGGGGGAAAAGTAGCTCAAAAAGAGCTACGTGTATCTGTCTAGAAGATACACAGCAGCCAAAACAGAATTCCAAATACTGAATTCCAATATTGTCAAAGCATAATCACCTGCCAACCTAAACTGGTCAGTCTCTGTCACCGGTTTTAGTAGGCTCATTCTGAACAATAGTGTTTCAAGCAGTGTTGGCGTTTGGAGAGTCAATGGTATCTGAAATGCAGCACAGGTATAGTCCATGAAGTCTCCTGAAGCCTTGACTCCCAATTATGTTCCTTCTCTCCCTGTCAATGCTGCCAGATTTTCTTTCAAGGGGAAACAGACTGTAGGAGAGACACTCTGATACCTGGGTCTTCAGGAAATAGCCCCATAGATCCAACACATGCAGTGGATAGTGGAGAATGAACCTTATGAAGCTGATCTGTATCATGCATACAGAACTTTTCAGTGGTGGGCACTGTATCTGTGATGCAAAGTTCCTCAGATATTTTTTTTTTCTTTCTTAGTTAATGTAATGTTTGTTGTGTTTCAAGACTCTTGAAGTTGTATTACCCCAAGGCAGTTCAGGGAAATGTAGCCGTGTTATTTCAGTATCACTGTTCCTAGTCTGAGAGCAATATCTCTGCTAACTGTGATGAAACTCTGCCCTCGTACTGGAAGCATTTTGCTTGCTTCTTCACCGTGCTTCATCTCAGATCATGGGCTGTGATAGCCTTTCACCTTGTTAGTTTGTTTAAGGAAAACAATAAAGATACTCCGTAGGTGTACTAGGCAGAACAGCAAGGACAGTACAGAGGCCCAGTACACTTGGCAGCAGCTCCAGTTTCTCTGTAAACATCCTGGAGAGGAGATACATGAGATGCTTTGTCAGATGGGGGAGCATATTCTTCTTTTCCCACTTCTCTGGCAAGCGTGAAGGACCCAGACTCATTTCCATCCACTGCCTATCAGTGCATATACGCATGGTCTGTTGCTCAGTCATTAGACACAATAAGCATAACCTAAATACACTAAAAATATGAATTATGGAACCATGCTGGGAATGTGAAAGGAAGGAATGGGCCCAATGAGCCAGAAACAGAGATCAGAAAGACACTTTCAGTGGGCCTTTTCTTGGAGGTTCATTGTACACTTCTTTCCTTTCTTTAGATAGCTTAAAGCTAAAAGTAGTGTAACTTACATGTTTGGTAGCAGCAAGGTTTTCTCCTACCAGCTTGTGCTATGACATTGGAAATTCCTGACTCAGTCTAAATTCCACTGAGCTGCCACCAACAGGTTCTTTGGAGGAGGTGAGCAGTCACTGCTGAAGCCCACAACAGAGTCAATAGTGGTTGACAATACGCCACTCATGAGTGTGTATTCCTTTTCCTCAAGACTTAAATTCTGGGACAAAGTAAAACCTGCAACTCACAGATATGAAGATGGAGAGCACATATTCATATTCAGACAGCACAGATCCTGACTACAGAGCCTTTCATCACTGGCTCTTCTCTTCCAGCATCTTTTAGTTCTTTGTTTCTTCATTTCTGGCCCAGAAAACTTGTCTAGTTAGGCATAAATGAAAATCTCACAAATACTGCATACATGCCATGCAGTTTTATACAGATAGATTGCACTATATTTAATCCAAAAGCTTTTAAAACTGACTGCTATTCATTAGTGACTACAGATTGGTACGCGTCCCAGCTTGAACTGCTGAAAACCACCTGCCGGGTACTGGATTTTTTGCCGACCATCAGCATACATCTACCATTTGTCTTCTTATGCAGTGCATTCTCCTATAATCAATTTACGGGTGAAATACTGTATATACATATCCAAATTAATTCTTCCTCAAGATTGGTCTTCAGATTCCACCATATGATTGCCAAAAGCTGTTCTGCTCACTATCGTTTTCTACTTGCTAATTAATTAGAGAAAGTCGCAAGAAATACCAGCTAAGTATTTTTGGGGGGCTTAATGAATGAGTCTATTAATTTAAGAAGATTTAGCAATTATGCATTCTCTAATATTGATTTCCACTAAATCCTATCTGGAAATTAAGGAGATTGATAATAAAACCTTTTATTCAGTTCCACTACAATAGATCTAATGAATAAATTGGCTGCACGCACATCCTTAGAACTAGATTCATTTAGTAATAAATGCTGCAATACAAAGGAGCACATTCTAATTGAAATTAAGGGGGGGGAAAGCAGGTGTAGGCTGAACTCAGTAATATGCTAATCAAGCACAATGCAGAAAGGAAGTTCTATATGGCATAGCTTTGCTCCTCTAGCATGTGTGGAAATTACTTTTCAAATATCTTTTCTTTCTTTTGTGTAGCCAGCTCCTGTTTGTTGGGTTCCTCAGCCTGTTGTTTCAGGATGAAAGGAATTTCATGTGCACAGCAGCACACTGCGAGCTGAATCCTGCTTGGTTAAAAAGATCTCGGAATTAATTTTAAGAAAAGACTCTAATTGCTGACAACACGCTTTTCTGTACCAGATTGTTTATTCTTATTCCAGAGTCCCAAAAGAGGGGGCTGATTCCCAAATAACGCAGAATATCCATCATGCTCCTAGGAGAAAGGAGGAACTATATGAAAAAAGAACCGAAAGCAGGAAATCTCCAATGTTCACACTCCTTCATCTTCCAGAATGAAAGCCATAATCAGTTCATGGAAGGCTCGTACCTGTGATAATTTAACTTCAAGTATGACAATCCAGTCCATTCAGGTCTTTGGGGAGTGGTCAGCACCAAGTATCTGTCATAACCCAATTGTAAATCATTCTTCTCATTGCTCTGTAAACCATATTTCTCCTCACACATCTGAGCAATCTTTGAGGATGGAGGTGAAACACTAAATCATCTTAGCATTTCCTTTCCGCAGGTGCAGAAAACAATTTAGTTCATTCTTGACTTGCTTCTGAGTCTTCAGTCAACAGATCTTTTTCCTTGGAATTCCTCCTTCTTTTTGACTCACAGTTCTTAAGTGCCTGCTACCTCCTGACTGCACACAGGAAGTGTAGTCTAAATATCTAGTAGAAAAGATACTAAGGATCTGATTTAAAAACCCATGTAAGTTAATCTATTTAAGACTCCCACTGATTTTAATAAACTTTTGATCAAGCGATGTGATTATTCAAATTAGCTTCTTAAATGTACTGTATAATGCATCCTAATTTGCTTTATTGTATTACAATTCATCTCTTCTTGTACAAGGGAAAAAATACATATAAGTGAGATTCTAGCCTTTTTACACTTAGATCGGCAGAAACAAAATATTTTCAGCATCAGAACCAGACATTAAACACCAGAAGTGCAGAACAATGAAATATTGATTCCCAAATCATTCATTTCCATTCTTGGTTTTACTTATTATTACATTATTATTAATAGAACATGTCATAAGAAACTCTCTTGACAGTAATTCATTTAATGATAATAACATAGATTCTAGTAATACTAAATGCATAAGGACCATGTCAAAACAGCTCATTATGGCTTGATAGTGCACATACAAGGGCCACTAAATGTTAATGATTTGATCCTCAGTGGTCACTTTGTAAAGAAAGCAAATATTACTGCTATTGTCAAGATAGCAGAAAGAGAGTAGGTCATTTTCTGGAGTACAAAGAGTATCTGTGATAAAGCAAATATGAGAACTCAGAGAATTTTATAACCTATTCCTAGGTTTTCACCATATTGCTATCATTTGATGGCTGTATGTCTCATCATTTGATAGATTTTAACTTTTTCAGCCCCATATCATAGTCACACATGCATAGTTGCATCTGACATAACTTAATAAAAATATTGTCATCTACAAACAAGTAAACAGATAACCTGCATCCTTAATCAAAATCTGAGTTATATACATTAGCATGAGAGCTTAGAGGAGCAAATGATGTATGAGACGTGGAGACTATGAAGACAGGCCCTTTTCTGGAAGTCTGTGTTGGTTTTTTGTTTTTTGGGGTTTTTTTGTGGTTGGACTTGATGATCTCAAAGGTCCCTTCCAACCATGAATATTCTGTGATTCTGTGATTCTGTGAAATGGAAGCTGCTAAACGCGGCTGCTGAGAAAGCAAAGGGGTGGTGAAAAGGAGGTTAGAAAAGATGAAGGGCTGGGGTCCCTGTGCCAGGACATAGAGTAGACAGAGTCCATGAAAATCAAGCTTTGAACAACAGTGTTAGGTTCACACACACACATGTTATCCTCAGCCTCCCCCTCCCACAACTGCAGCCCTCTCAGGGTGTGAGGAGGAGGGATAATTCTCTCTCTTACAGTGGTTGCAGTTATTTTAAAAGGCCTCTCCAGTACATTTACCCTTGCGTTTGCATAAACATATACCGTGTACTGCTGCTCGGTCTTACATTTTCTACAGATAAGACATGAATATACAGTAATTTTGGGGATAGTTATTTCGGTGTGATGAAGTCAGCATAATAAAGCTGAAAGTGAGAGAAAACTGCCAGACTTGCATCTCTGATACACCTGAAAGTAGTAATCTCAGAATAGAAATTTTAGTGTTCTGCGAAGTAGCTCAACAGCTAACGGGTTGGGTAATCTCTGCTCCCTCTGCTCCTCGTGTACCTGATCCAAGGGAAAATGCATATGCAGTTCTTGGAGCAGGGAACAAATCTGGCTTGCCTTTGGTGCCAGGGAATGCTCCATTAACAATCTGCAGAATTAGGGTCCCTCATTCTATTTCTCAGGCTGCATAAATTCTGTCTGGCTTTCTCTGCAGAACTTGTCTTCAAGGGGAGGAAGGAAAGGTGGAGAGTGGCTTCACTGCAGGTTACAGAAAAACCTTGTAGCTAAGACGCTCTGCTCCTCAAACTGAAAACCAGTTTCTTGCTTAGAGTTTTGCTTATCAGGGCATGCATAATCCAATTCATGGTCCATTAGATGGATCTAGCCCATGGCACTCTTGTGCCCAGCTTTTTCATTGACAGATCTGAAGTGTAGCTGCTCAGATAGTGAATTCTTCCTAGACGGCTGGATAATCCCTCTCCCTTAGTGAAGAAGCTCTGCACTCGCTCAGAGACAGACCTACTGCCATGCTATATCCAAGTAAGAGGAAGCAGGCACCAGCCAGACATATGTCTTCTCATGAGTACCCGCATACAGCCCTTAACTGCCGCTCCCTTGGGCTCCAAGCTAACAGTGCAAAAAGCTGTTCTTCCACAACTCCTCTTCAGATGAGGGCTCTGTGCTATGAATCCTGAGTAGGAGGAGGTGTTCAGGCTAGTTGCATGTGAAGAGTGGGAGACTGAGTCTCTGCTGAAGCACTTTGGCTCTCTGGAAACAGACAGCGGCAAGAGCTGGCACCTCTGAAACGAATTTCCTGGGAGGATGTGATACAGCACTCCAGTGCCAACACAGCAGTGAGCCCTGCCTGGGTATGTCACAGATAACCAGAACAGATTACAGCTGCGGAAAAGACAATTCATTTAGGAATTGAGGAACTCTGGTTTATCATGGATAACTTAACAACTAATAAATAAGTAATCTTAAATAAGGACTGATCAGAGGAAGGAATTTTAAACTTAGTTTCTTGGAAAGAACCTATCCAGAAATCAGGCATTCTACACAGCCAAATGTACACCAGTTCAATTATTGTAACAGGTTTAATAATGAACATTAATCATCTTACACCCAGACAAATTATTTTTCTCTCTTCTCCCAAGATGCCTGCTCTCCAAAAGTACTTATTTAAAAACAGGTTAGCAGAATAAGCTGTTACAATCCTAAATGTCAATAGGAAAATTATTACAAAAGCAATTTCAGGTTAATCCCTTGACAACACTTTTACAAACACTAAATTAGGAGCGATGAGGGCATCTGGCTGATACCATCCTGTTTCAGCAGCAATGCTGGACTGGACGACAGCACTAGGTGATGCTGTGCAGGAGGTCTTCTTTGTCTCTGAGCTGTGTAACTGTGCAGAAATATTGGATCAGCCGACAGGGCAGTGATTAGAACTAACATTCCATTTTAGAAAGATTTTTACCTTTTCTTTCCACCAACATGGTAGAGGAGAAATAGGCCTCTTAGAAGCAATAGCATTGATCTAAACATCAAACATGATTACCTTTAAGTTAATTTTTCATAGGATCTTCCACTGCTGAAGAAACACTGCTATCTTTTATTGGTTCATACACAAAGACTGTGTTTCTTCCTTAATTTTACTATAGACCCAGAAAGACATGTGTAGTCCTTCCTCCCCCAGGACTGCCAGTTACCTTTGGCTGAGTCAGCCTCCCAGAAAATGTAGGTTTCAATCATCTTAGGTGGAAGAGGGCAATGTATCTGGGACTCTCACTTTACACCTGGCTTTGCACAACCTTCCTCAGTGCATGAGTCACTGGAGTGTTGTAAAGAAAGGGAAGCAACAGCAGGAAAAAGCCACTGCCAACTCATTTTTTGTGGAATCTATTGCAGTGGGTATATGATTAATGTTTCAAAGTATGCAACTAGGATTGAATATCTCTGGAGAACGTGCAGAAGAATTCATTGGGTTTTTTAATCCTGAGTGGGCTTAGTTGCGAACCAAGCTGTGTCAGAACTGCCTGCTCCTAACTGTGTTCCTTTTCAGCATACTTTTTGAGCTTTTGATGCTTCATCATAGCTCTGTGAGTTGCATTCAGTGTTTGAATATCCCAGAGAGTGTATTCAACCTACATGTGATTGATTGTGCGAAGGATTTCTAATACTGCTAATGCACAGTCTGGGGCAAGTTGCCTCAGTAGTTAGCCTTCAATTTAGGCATTAGCAAAATAAGATAATAATATGCAATTAACTATCCCACAAGCATATTATATGGCTTGCTTGGTTAATGTTTATAAGGCACTCTTTGGAAATGAAAATGCTACATGCACTAAGTATTTTGCAGCATGGAAAAATGTTTGACTACTTAATTCAGATGGAATGCATGTAACACAATGAAACCATGAATCTTGGCCAGCATGCAAGAGCCCCTTTGCCATCTTTCATTTGATATGCAAACACTGGATTAAGTTTCCTTAACTTTGGCCAAACTAACACTCTCAGGAATCATACCGCATCTCTCCCACAGCTGTGGGAGAATGTTCTTCTTCTTACACAAGAACATCAGGTGGGTGTTGGTAGTAAGATGCCAATACCTGGAAATGTTTTAGGTGTACTCTGGGAGTAAGAGTCTGTTCAATTTGTTAACTGCAGTAAACTGAGAAAGAAAAATGATGTATGGTACAGACTTGCAGGTAAAACCCTTGAGATGGTCATGGAGATCTTTATTTTGCCATCCGTAATAATAAATGAAACCTAAACCATAAGGTTCTCTACAGCAGAAGCAGCATGCGTATCCCAGCCAATAAGCAGAGTTGAACTCCTGATGTTTGCCATTAATCATACAATATTATTGGTGACATAAATGCAAAAAGAGAGATTTTACAAACATGCCATACACAGACTTAGCTTGCTTATATCACTGACTTTTGTTTTGGGGAGTTTTGTTTTCTTCTCTCTCTGCCCCCCCCTCCCCCCACCTTCAATTTATGCTCTGGTCTGACTGTATCAAATTTTGGATGTACATGAACCCTTAACATTGCTGAGCTTTGCAAATGTGCATTCTTCCATGCTCATTGGCTCTTAAGCTCTATTCCGATAATGAAAGAAGCAGAGCAACATTGGATGAATGCAGATAGCAACCTGTCGGCAGCCCTCTATTATGCATTGACATAATCCATCAGAGTTTACATGGGGGTTAGAACTTGGGATAGCATAAAAGAGAGAGAAAGAACAAAGAGAAGCCTGAAGGTGATAATAAAAAATGAATGTATGACCCACTGCCTCCCTTGTTTTTTAGCTAGTAAAAAGTATACATTGACTTAATTAAGATAAAATCTTATTCTTGGAGTCTTGATTTGGAGTCTTAACCTGCTTTTTTTTTAAAAAAAAAGAAATTACACCATGAATATTAAGCAGCAGATGACTTCACCTCCCTACAGTAATAGCAAAGCCATTTGTTTTGAACTCTTGATCCTGTTTGTTTGTTTTTTATTTCATGTGTGCCTTTTCTCTGTTGACATTATTCATGATGCTGTGAGATCTAATAGAGAGCTGGGATTCACCCTGAGTGGTGGTGTCTGATGTCCATTTGGAACAGATTCAAACAACCCAAGCAGTCCAGGGAAAACTCCAGCTTCCCTTGTGATCACCACCTGCCAGGAAGACAAGCCCAGCTGCAACAGAGCATCACAGCCTGGCAGATCTCCATCACAGGAAAAATATGACTTTTCTCAGATTTAGTTAACTGCTTAAAGATTCTGGCAATGCTAAGAAGCATTGCTGCTTGGAACAGTGTGATCCAGTACAATCAGTGTCCGAAACCAAAGACATAGCAGGCACTGTATTTCAAATTGCCTTTTGAAAAATCAGGTGGTTCAGTCAACTGAACAGTTAATGGTTTGAAATACAGGGATGAAAAAGTCAAGTTTTCACTAGACTTTACAAAAAACAACTCAAATGCCATGCATAGCACCACTTTCAGCCTTGATTCATCAGACTTTTAGGTACATATTTAACTTAATGTCTGTACTTCAGTGCAAGTGCTTTGCTGGACCAAAGCCCTAGTGAGCATATACCAACTCCTAGAAGTTACCTGAAGGAATCAATCTTTTCTGACACTAAGGTAGATTTTAAATCATGGCTTACTTTTTTTTTTTCCCCCATGGGTTGTACATTTGCACAGTCATTTATTTCCTGGCTAGTGTAACTACAGATCAGAGGGTTAAAACGTTCAACGGCTTAATGTGCTAGCTTCATTTCTACTGCCTTCTTGCAGCAATAGCGGACAACGAAAGCGATAGGCTCGGTCTGTTCACTGATGAATGCTTGCCCACATAATTGTATTGGCTGCAAGCTGGGCACAGTTGGGAGACAAAGACAATGAGAGTTAGAAAAGCGCAGCTATTGTAGATCAGGGCTGATGTCTTCACATGGCACCTGCTTACCTTTCCTTCCCCAGGATCACTAGAGATTTCTTACCTACATAATCCAAGGTTTCCCTCTTGCTCATAGGCATGCTCAAACACTAAGAAATGAAAACTTCCTTCAGCCATAGCTTTAATATGAATGTTTAGGTGCCAGCTATTGTAGCTGAGCTAAGCTTGTCAGCTACTACAGTTGTTTTTCTATCGACATTCACTTTAGTGGTTACTTATGCTTTGAAGTCTGAAAAAATTAAGCCATTCACCTCAGTTATTTACTCTTTGTCTGAAAATGCACTTTTCATGCCTCCTGTCCCTACCAACTCAGTGAGAAAAAGGTAAGAATCTTGAATTCACTTGAAATCTTATCAAAGAAATCTCAATTTAAATGCAACAACATCTTGTTTCAATATTACATATGTATGGCTGACTTCTAGCTATCTTGTAAGCTTCTGCAATTGGAAAAGCAAATGTTTAACTACTATCTGTGTAATTGGCTTTTTCTTACACCTTTCACACTGTGAAGTGGAAAGGGTTAGGCAGTCTTTTACCCAGATGTGACATAATCAGTGCCTTACAGAGACAACCTTCCAAGTGGACATTACCACCTCTTGAGATGCAGCTAATTAGCTTCTTAAAAGAAGCTATTATAGTCTACTGGATGCGTACAAAGCAGCTTCAGAAACTACATAATAAATTCCCAGTAGACTCCTATTTGTTGCAGTAAATGATACATATTTCTGCTCTGCTTAAAATTGTGTCCAGTGTTTACACCAAAATTCTGAACATTTTATTTTCTCTTGAGGATATGAGAACAGCATTTATTGATTTGATTGAATGCTCTTGATTTAAAATAAATAAACAAATTTTACTAGTATAATATGGACATGCAGATTTAGATCTCTGTAGCTGAATTTCACAATTGCTTTACTCCAACATAAGTAAGAGTTGCCCTTTAGGTGAACAAGCTTCCTCTCTCCCCTAATCTGAGCCGCATATTGCTGTTGTGCTTTTGTATCCACGCTGCATGTTAGGCTGGACCAAGAAACTAATCTGGGGAATGGAGGGAGGCTGTGAGGCACAAATGGGGTATTTCTTTTCATATGGATTAGTTCCCTGAACTGGGTCACTCAGTTCTTCAGTCCAACAGAAGTGTACAGCTAGAGATGGGACAGAAGATAGGATTACTTGTCTCATTCCGTTTAAGTTGGCTTAAAGCAATTATAAAATTGCTGTCTTAACTAGATATTAAAAAGGACCTTTCTCTGTAGCTTACAATTTTCTTAGACAGAAATCCAGCAAGGTATTTAAGCAAACAGCTACCTTTAAGTCTGATGCTGAAGTTCATTGCTAAAGCAAGTTCCTAGTATTTTCATTTCTTGGCTGCCTTTCTGAAGAGCTTGATCAGAGTCAGGGGAGCTGTTCATTTTTGTAATAGTTTCAATGAAAATTATTTAGCCGTTTTAAAGAAAATATTCATTGTTGCTAGGAAATATTGTTTGTGACCTTTTTATTAAGCAGCTACAGCACCTCAGGGAAGAAAAGAGAAGTATAAACTTGGCAAGGAG
Source organism: Limosa lapponica baueri (assembly GCA_002844005.1). Lineage (NCBI taxonomy): Eukaryota > Metazoa > Chordata > Aves > Charadriiformes > Scolopacidae > Limosa > Limosa lapponica. Next base: position 123,796 of record KZ506592.1, read on the forward strand.
TAAAACTCCAGGTCAGGTTTGTGTTTTTATTAGTCTCAAAAGAATTGGATGTGATTTAACTGAGTTATACAATATATAAAACACTTTGTTCATGGGCCGTGGAGTACATTAGACGATAAAATTGGCTTCTTCTGCTTTTCCATTAGTGATGGCACTAGTGGATATACAAACTGAGACTGATACGTCTTGATGCACAAGGAAGAAGAAGGCACATTAAGGAGGGTGGAGGTCTCAGAAGTGCTTTCATAGCATAATGCAAACTAGGATGAAGTTGTAATTTCCTTCTTCATCCTCAGTGAGACTACGTGTGAGAGATTAACATGTTGTTGTAAGGAAGATATGCAGCTTCCCAAAGGACACTTGAGAGATCTTCAGAATCAGCATTTTGTAAGATGCCTTGCTTTTTGTATGGAATAGATGAAGATTGCAAAGATGAATACTGTGGGAGGTGGATAAACAAGACAGTGTGCTGATTGACAGCTGCCTGATTGATTGCACATATTGAATGATACATAGTGCAGGGCTGTTATCCAGCCAGCAGATTAAACAGGACATATTGCATGATCCATAAAGATTTTCTAAAACAACCCTTTGAAACCAACTGAGCAAGCAGCAGCATGGCAGAAATGGAAACTCAACATGTCAGATATTGCACTGCTAAGGTTGCCTGTCTAAGCTTAACGGTAGCCACTTGTGCATATTTGTTGCAAGGAGGCCTTTTTCACATGCATTCACATAGATTTTCTCTCAAAAGAAGAGACATCCTATGCATAAATCCCCAAAAGCTGTGCTCTGTATCTCCCTTCTTCAAATCTCCCAGATTTTATGCCATTGATAGTGCTCTGCTCCCTTCTTGTTAAATCCTCTGCTTCTGTCTTGATCATCACAGACATTTTCTTTTCTTTTCCTTTCTTTTTTACTAAGAAATTTTTCCAAGTTTATATTTATCTCCTCTATTAACAGATATTATCCTATTTAGTGCACAGGCACTAAATTTTGCCCTGTCTCCCTTCTGCAAGATAACTGCTCTCTCAGACCTATAAGCACAACTGCTCCTTAACCTAGTTCTGTCAGAATGATTTGATTTGTAAAACCCTCACAGAGAAGTGTTTTAGTAGGTTTTAAAAACCAAATTCTTTTGACAGAATCAGGCTGGGGACAGCTACATGTGTAGTTATACCAGAAAATCTAAGGGGGGGTGGCAACCTTCAGGGAAGCAGAAGGGAGAAGAGAGCAGCTGGTGACGAGCCGCCTACATTATCTCCATGCTTACATTATCCACATATCTATCATCAGCCCTATCAACATCTGACCGCACCCTGGCTACCCTGATTTTCATACTTTTTGTTCAAAATGCCAGTCGCTGCTGACAGATCTGCAACATACAACCACAATGCTCTCATGCCATTACACTATGTGTTCATAACTGCATTCTCATCTCCTTAGCTGCTTTTCCTTTTTCCCTTCTTCTCCTCATTTCTTAGCTGATTTTATTATCTTTTTAAACTTTCCAGTTCTTCTCTTCAAAATGTCATGTCTTCATTTACATCTCCCCTTAAGTACATTTCTCAAAGAAGTTTCTCCTCACGTCTTATTAAATATCCTCTTCCTTCTGTCTTCTTTTATCTAAGCTGTGAACTCTTTAGGTCAATGAATATCACTAAAATGTGTAAAATGTTGTTTGTATGCTGAAGTACCGAATTATAATAACAGCAATAGTTAACAGAGTTCTGAAGTTTGAGCACAGGACAATATGTAATGCCACAGAAAGTAAGCTGAAACAAAAGAATTAAACAAAAGTTTAAAGGAAGAAAGCCTGAAGCACTGAGCAATCTAGAAAATGCAGAACAGCCACAGTCACTGACACGTGGAAAGGCAAGAGCCCTCTCCGGAAGGAAACAGAAGACCTGGGATATAGAGAAGGCTGAGG
>KZ506593.1:37442-73867 GCA_002844005.1 Limosa lapponica baueri
GGGAGGGAGCAGGGCAGGAGGGGACACCCGCGGTTGCAGGGTGCCCCGTGGGGTCTGCAGCGTGGGGCACGAGCAGCTTCCCACGGGACACGCACTCACCCCCGGGCACCCCCCGTAATGTGTCCCTTAAAGTTCCCACGCTTAAAAGTGGGGGCACCCGGCACCACAGCAGTCCCTAGATCACCCCAAGTTCAGATGTATAAACCCTGAGTGCAGCGTGTTGGGCTGGGGGTCACATCCAGGCTCGGCGAGTTGGGGGGACACGCACATCTGCCGTTGCAGAGTGTCCCCGGGGACTTGCAGCCACGTGTAGGGCACAAGCAGCTTCCCACGGGACACCCACCCACCCCGGGCACCCCCCGTAATGTGTCCCTTAAAGTTCCCACACTTAAAAGTGGGGGCACCCAGCACCACAGGCCACCGCTCAGTAGTCCCTAGATCACCCCAAGTTCAGATATATAAACCCTGGGTGCAGCGTGTTGGGCTGGGGGTCACATCCAGGCTTGGCGGGTTGGGGGGACACACACATCTGCAGTTGCGGAGTGTCCCCGGGGGCTTGAAGCCACGTGTGGGGCACAAGCAGTTTCCACGCACCCACCCAGGGCACCCACCTTAAGCATCGCTGTGCACACCTTAGAATCATAGATTCGTAGAATGGTTAGAGTTGGAAGGGACCTTAAATTTAAGATCATCGAGTTCCAACCCCCCTGCCATGGGCAGGGACACTTCCCACTAGACCAGGTTGCTCAAAGCCCCATCCAGCCTGGTCTTGAACACTTCCAGGGATGGGGCATGCCAGCCCTTAAAAGTGGGGGCACCCAGCACCACCGGGCACTGCTCAACAGTCCCTAAATCACCCCCTGTTAAGATATATGAACCCTGAGTGCAGTGCATTGGGCTGAGGGTCACATCCAGGCTCAATGGGGGGACACCCATGGTTGCAGAATGCCCCGTGGGGCTTGCAGCTACACGTGGGACACAACCACCTTCCCTCAGGACATGCACCTACCCAGAGCACCCGCTTTAAGCAGTGCCATGCACACCTTGTAAGTGCCAGCCCTTAAAATTGGGGGCACTCAGCATCACCAGGCACCGCTCAGCAGTCACCCCGAGTTGAGACGTGCAGACCCTGGGGGGAGCCTGTTGGGCCGATGGTCACACCAGGCTCGGTGGGTCTGCAGTGAGGTGGGGCCAGGTGGCTGAGAGCAAAGAGTGACAAGGAGAGAAAAGTCTTCAGATTTCCCTCGTTTTTGTCTCAATGCTCATCCCGCCGTTGCTGCGAGTGTCTTGATGTCACGCACGTCAATTTTCTGTCTGGGGTTTTGAGGCGTGTGCTAAAAGCCCTTTCAGAAATAATTAATGATGGGACCAAAAATCTCATGAATGTTCTATTTGCTTACCCGTAGCAATTACATGGGAAAGAGCAGGGCTCGGCGCTGCAGCCAGAATTAGCTGATACACAACCCACCGAGTGGCAACACCTGCAGCCTAATGGCTCCAGATCCTCAGATCCCCTCAGATGGCTCAGACGGGCCTCTGGGATGCTTGGTGCCTAAACAGCTGATGAAGCAAAGCCATGTGGAATGATCCAGGTGGAGAGCACTGCTCTGACGGGTGAACAGAAGGTGATTCTTCCTCTGGTAGGAAAGGCTTGCTGCCTCTCCGCGGTCTTGCCTTGCTTTTCTTTCCAAGGAAGAGCGCCGAGATGGTTACCCAAAGTGCTTTCCAAGCCGCTCCACCAGCAATGAAACTTCTCTGTCCCTTGGGCGGGAGGTCTGGGCCCAGGGCCACGATGGCCAGGATGCACGGCTGCAGCTCGCCGCAGGCAGGGCACAGAGCACGGCGCTGCCGGGCTGCGGCACAGGGAGAGGAAGGGCCCGGGGAAGGAAATCGCCTTCCTCTGGGGAATGTGCAATTCCTTGAAGACCGAGACTCCAATTCCCAGCTGACCCTGCTGGCCGGTGACCCAGAGTGCATTTTCTCCCCCCACCCCCAGGTCCCTCCTTTGCAGAAGATGCATCGCCATGGGGAGATGAGCTGAGAACAGGAGGGACGTTTGCCCCGTCAGGGGAAGCGGCAGGACGGGTAGGCCTCACCATAAAAGCAGTCTTTTGGGAGGAATTTGTTGCACAGAAGGCGAGGTTCTTGCTCGAGTATCTCGTGATTTCCTTTATACCAGTTCTACTCAAATAGGAAGTAACCGTTAATGGGAATTACTTGTGAAATTACTTGTGTTATAAAATCAAGCCATGCACAGCCAGGAAAATACCTTTTCCCTTCTGGTGTGCGTGCAAGCACAGTTCCTCCTTTCTCCTTGAAGACAAGTCCTTTCCAGTCCCTGGCTGATGGCAGCCTGCGGGGCCATGGGGTGCCCACCCCGGCAGCAGTGACCCAGATGGTGGGCTCGGCCAGGCAGCCCAGGGGCACCAGAGGAGCACCAGGAAAGCAGAGCCCAGCCTGCCCTGCCCCGTTTCTCCTCTGGACAGAGATGGGTTACGGCTTCTTTCAGCCAAACAGGCAAAACTGGATGGGATGTTGGTGTCAGGCTGCCCTCGTGCCAGGAGGGGACCGGAGGACAGCAGAGATGGAGTGAAACGGGGACATCTCGGAGGGGTGGACTTGCTGCTGCTTCTGGGTTTCGGTGGGATCCCAGAGGACGAAGTGCAGTTGCTCACGTGGCTGCAAGTCGGTGTTAACATGCTCCGACTTCTGCTCCTGACTGCTCTGGACTTTTGCACAGTCCAAGCGTTTTTCTGTGCCTTTTTGTTTTTTTCACCGATAGAACAGAGATCACACCACTTCCCTGTGCCCTGGGGCTTCTGGGGGGGATTCGTTGAATAAAAAGGGCTTCGAAAGCACTAGGAGAGAGGCAAAGGAGGACAAGATGTTATAGCTGGTATTGTCTCCACCTCCTTAGAAGTCAGTCATGTGGCAACCTCAGAAATACCCACGGTGGGTAGAGAGGGCGTCCGATCCACGGTACTTCAGTGCCGCGGTGTGAACGGGACGTCACATTCCCCACGTCCACCCTTCTCTGTCAGAGCCACCGCAGTTTGGCGAAGAGCTCACGGCTTTCCTCCTAAGCCAGAACCTCGGCTTTCTGACCCCGAGAGCCGCCGGAGCTCCGGCTTCTGCTGCTCTTTGGATTTATGTACTCAAAGAGGTGTCAGCCACAGGCGGGCAGAACCAAGCCCCCGCCGTGCCCTCCCCTCGCCTGCTGGCCCTGGCTGAGCCGGACGGCCCGGCGGCACTGCGCCGGCGCTGCAGCCAGCTGCAGCAACACGATGCTGAGCCCGGAGGGGCTGGGGATAATGTTACCAAGGTAAAATATAACAGGAAAAGTCTGCAAATGCCCTTTCGGAACAGCAGCGAGCGAGTAATGTCATTAGGCCAGCGGTCAGGAGGGGACAGGGTTTGAAGGTACCCTTAGCCTACCAAAGGCCAAATGTGGGACAGGGGCAGGAGCCAATGAGCGGGGCTGGAGAGGAGACACCCCGCACTGTGCAAACTCCCGCCTTCGGTTTCGCGTTGCAGCTGCCCCTGTTTGTGGATGAGAAAATGTTGTAAGGACCGGGCAGCGCCAGCAGTGAGAGGCAGCGGCAAATGGGGCTCCTCCGAGTTACAACATCCCCAGCCCCCCGCGGGTCCTCGCCAGCCCCCCGTCTTGTGTCACTCTCTCCCGGGCACTAAAATTAAATGCAGCCCCAGGGGGAATTTGCGTGGTGGCCAGGATAGCCACCCTGGCGGCCACTCTCGCTGGGGACAGCAGGGGAGGGGGGCTGTGTGCTGGCTGGGTCCCTCCGAGCCAGCGGTTGGGTAAACCGGGGGCAGCCAAAGGGGAAGGTGCCCCTGCGGCTCTCCCAAAGTCCTCCCCTAAAGCAATCTTCATTCATGTGGGCTGCTAATTAGAGGGCCCGCTCCCTACGGGCAGCAGTGGTTAGCAGTGCTGTGTCCCTGGGTTTCACTGACTTTCTCTGCTTGGCTCCTTTCCACGAGCTCTGCTTCTCTTTCCCCTCAGCCCCGCTCGGCACTCAGCTTAGCATTGTCCTTCACCTGAAGTCACCAAGCGCTGGGACCTAGTGTTGCTTTTCCTCCATGCTTTCTGTGTCCTGATCAACTCCTGATCAGCTGTGTTCAGCTGGGAGCTCCTGCCTCCTCCTCCTTCTCCTCTTCCTCCTCCTCCTTGGTTAGTGACATGAGGGCTCTGTGATGCTTAATGGTCAGCAAGGAGTGAGCCTCTGGAAATGCACCACTGGGCAACACTGCTCCTTGCACCCATAAGCCTGGGTGGAAACTGCCCCTCTACTCTCAGTCTGATGTCCTCTTTGCCACAGGGCTGAGGATGTGGCCTCTTGGGCTGGAGGGGACCTGGGAAACAAAAGAATGGCTTCAGAGGACAAGTGGGTGCTGGCTGGGCTCCTGGCTCTGAGCTCCAGCTTGTCCAGGGAGCGGGGTTGTGGCCGTGCTTATTCAGAGGCTGCCGTTCCTGCTGCAGCATCCCCAGGCATCACTGGGAACCGATGCTCTCCCATGCCAGGGAAGCCCCTCATACAGGGGCACCATATCTACCTGTGCTGTGGCAGAGACCCCCCTAGTCCCCTCTCTGGAGTGCACCTGGCAGAGGGTCGTGCCACCAAACTCAGCTTGCTGCAGCTCTGTTCCCTGGAGCAGAGACAGACACTTGGGCTGCTGCGGCAGAGTAACCCGTGGCTGGCACTGAGGGCTGGGGGATGCCCACACGCAGGGTGATGTTGTACAGGGCTCCAGCTTGCCTGATTCTGCAGCCTGCTCTTCTCCAAAGCTGCAGCCTTGCACATGCTGTGGAGCTAAAGCCATGCAGTTATTGCAGAGGAAATCTATGAAGAGAGAAAAGGAGTAAGAAGGGGATTGTGGACGAGCTATTGAAACAGATGGGAATTTCCCGGAGCAAGCGGCAGAGGCCAGGGAGTGCAGCGGCTGGTAGGGAAGGCTCCTGCGCGATGGCTCATGCTGCCCACCAGCTGTGTGGGCTGAGCGAGGAGACCAGGATGCCCATTGCCTCCTTATGGCGTTTTCAGTGACTCATTTGTCTGCGGGAAGCAGCATACCCGCAGCAGCTGAAGCAGCCTGTCCTCCTCCCCAGGCTGCTCCGGCATAGTGGGGCCAGACATCCCCTCCTGCCCAGGGACAAGAGCCCAGCAGCAGCCTGGGGCACTCAGCTCACCCCCTACCTCACTTTATCTGGGGGAAGAACCCCTCTGTCAGAGACCCCACACTGCTCTTTCTGCACTGCCTGACATCCCTCTGTGGACCCCCAAGCCTTCCCCTTGCTGTTTCACGGCAGTGTCCCCATGTGCTGCCCCAGAGGCAGCCTGGTGTGGTGGCACCAGCCATCCATCAGCGTGCAGGGACCAAAGGGAGCTGCACCATATGGAATGTGTCCCTCACACTTACTCTTTCGCTCTCACTTCCCCACCACACCATGCCACTGGCGGCTCTCAGTCTGCACTGACGGTGTCTGTCATAGCCCATCGATGTCACCCTGCTGTCCCCTTGCCGGCCCGCCTGCCTCATCCCTGCCTGTCAGGCGTCCTCTGATCCTGATGGCACTGCTTGCCCTCCCTTCCCTGCACCAGCCTAGCTGGATGGCACTGGGAGCTGGGATGCCTCCTCCATCCCTATCGTCCTGCTGCCAGCCGCTCCTTTGCCCTGCTCCCTGGGGGCAGTCAGGGGCAGGGGGAGGCTGGCCGAGACTCCAGCCAGCCTCATCGTCCCCTGCTGACCCTGGGCCCAAGCAGGGCAACTCCTCCTGCCTCTCCTCAGGGGCTGCTCAGAGCCTGGGTGCTGCCATCGCTGTTTTCTCTTCCTCTTTCTGTTTAACTGCCTCCTCCCGGAGGCTCACCACGGTCACCCCAGCAGGTCCCAATCCCCCTGCACCAGCAGAGCTGGCCAAGGGGGCAAGCAGTGAAGGGAGCTGCTTTGGATCACCCGCACTGCCGAGCGAGGACTGGCTGTTCCTCAAACAGCCGTTGCTGGCAGGGATGTGTGTGGGCATCTCCCCACCTCATGGCTCCCAGCCCAGGGCAATCACCAGCCAGGCTGCCCCAATCTGTCCCCAGGACCCCATCCCACTGCATCCCCTGTGCATGCCCCCTACCCTCCTCACCATCTGTCCTCTGAGCACCCCCCATGGTGAGTGGCCATCACTGTCCCCAGTTTCTGCACCCCCGGCCCGGCCACCAGTGGTGGGAAGGGGCTGGTTGTCAGTTCCCAGCTCCCCGTCGCTGCAGGCACTGGTGTTAGAGCAGAAACCCCTCCACAGGGGTGCACCACAGCGCTTTGGGGAGTGGTGGGGATGGGGCCATGGGCTTGGTAGGGCTGGAGGCTGGGGTGCTGGGGCAGTGGGTGCTGGAGCATCTCCTGACCCCACGCAGACACTGCTCTGCTGTTCCTCGGCACCGTGTCCCTGGGCAGGAGACACTTCAGCTGCAGCCAGCGCTATAAATAAAACCACGCTCTTTTATCCCGCCAAATAGGTTCTCATTGATTTCACCTATTCCTCCGCCTCCCTCCTGCAACCCTTTGATATGTGAAGTCAGCTATGGAGGAGGTCAGGGAGCCGCCAGCCTGGCGGGGAAAATGCCACCCCCTCCAGGCCCTCTCCCCAGCGATAGCCGCTCCCCCCTGGTTTTCACTCTCCGAACAGGCGGCACCACTGGAGGAGAAGAAACAAAGCTCCCTGGTGGAAGTTTGCCGGCTAATTATTTATTAATCTCCTCCTGACAGCGCAATCACTGGCAGCGAGGCAGCCCTTGAGCCCCTCGCCACGGGGAGGAGGATGAGGAGGAGGATGGAGAGCTCTGCTGGTGGGGCCTTCTTCCCGTGGCCAGGGAGCTTGGGGTAAGCCAACACATCGCTTCCTTCTCCAGCTGCTTCGGTTACGCTTGTACCGGTGTCTGAGATAAGGGGGGGGCTCATCCCAGAGACCCCTGGGACGAGCTGGGAAGTGCTGAGGGCTGGTCCCTTGTGGGTGACGTCCTTGTGGGCTCAGGCCCCCTCCCAGACCAGGCACTGGTGAATGCCTGCTTGCTGCAAGCAGTTATCCTGCACGCAGGAGCTCCCCGCGCAGAGATGGCTAGCGACAGAAATAATGCAGCAAAATCACAGCTCACACAGTCTTCCTGGCACTTGAAAGCATCTCGAGAGCTTAAAAAGCTGCAAGATGCTCTCGTTCCCCTCCTTTCCCTGCTACCCTCGCCGCTCGCTGCCTGTGCTCCGGGGCCCCCTCCCCAGGGTGGGGGGGGTACAGCACTTTCCCAGCCAAACGGTACCAAGTTGAGCACGGCGAATCCTGCCCGCACCATGCAGCAGGAGGCAGGGAGCGGGGCTGCGGGTGACTCATCGCCATGCAGTATGCAATTACCAAGGCAAGTGCAGGCCCCTGCTGTTTTGCACAGGTATCTGTGTCAGCCAGGGCTATTTCCAGCTCTCTGCGCGCTCCCGGCTCCTTTGAGAGGTAAGGAATACAGCCGCCTGGGTACTCTGCCTGCCACAGGGACGGGCATGATATTCCCATGAGCAAAGAGCCAGGGGGTTGGATATTGCATCCCGAATTGCACAACGGGGGGAGGAGGGAGCGGTGCGCGATTGCCCACGCATTTTATGTATTTAAGGGCGCACGCACTGCCGCAGCCCGAAGGGAGACACGGAGAGATGCGGTGAGGCTGCACAGCGCCCATTGCCACCGACTGAGCGCCAGGCAAGGAGAATTTAGAGCTGTTATTATTAGCGATGCTGATAGCGCTGAAAGGAAGTGGCAGGGATGGGATAAAGCAGAGTTTGGAAAATGCTCTGGCCTGGAAAAGCAGGGGAGGGACCAGGATAAAAGGAGCAAAGCAATGTGCGGCGGCACCTTCTCCCCTCCCTGCCGGAGCAGATAACTGCAAGCTCCACGGGGCAGCATCTCCATCTCCTGATCTGTACACTGAGTGCGCGCCATCCCCCACCAAGCTGTTAAGCCAAACCGCGCTCAGAGAGTGAGATTTTTTGATTCCCCAAATGTTTGCCTAAGACTTTGCTCATTGCTTTTCCCTCCGGTCGCTGGGAGCAGGAAGCTGGGGAAAGCTTAGGCGCTGAGCGCTCCTTGGACAAGCTCCAAGCGAGGGCTACAGCTCTCTGGCCACAAACCTCGCTTGCTACAGGGGGGTTTGCAACTGGGATAGTCACAACCGGGCAGCAGCTGCAGCCCAGTCGTTATGGCCACAGCTGTATCATCACAGCAGTGCTCTGCGCAGCAAAACGCGTCTGCACTGGGGTGGGTGGGCTGCCCCTTCCTGGGAGTCTGCCCGGGGGAAGCGAGCCTGGCCTTGCACAGCCTCCGAGGGTGTTCCTGGGGTGCTGGAGGTTTGCTCAGCTTCACCTGGAGGCTGTGATACGGGAGAAGCCTCCCTATGTGACATGGATGTGCCTGGCACGGGCCACCCTGTGCCTGTGCAGCGTGATGAAACAATGGATATATGACATTACCGAAGCCCCAGGGACCCCTTACGCCACTTGTCAGGGTACGTTGTATATCCTGTTTAGCTACCCTGGAGATGAGCAGAGCTCATCACCCAGCTGGGCTGAGGCAGACGGGACTGCTGGAGGCAGGCGTGGGGGATAACGGCTGAAGGAGGGATGGGACCTGCTGGGATCTGCAGAGGGGCTGGGAGGGCTCCATGCCTCAACCTCCTACCTTTGCCTGACATGTGTCCACCGAAGCCTGGCCTGGGCAGAGCATGAGGCCACGGTCAGACCTCTCACAAGCGTGGGCTCTGCCCTCTGTGGACAAGCCACTGGGCTGCAAGTGGCACCGAGTGCCTTCGTCCTTCCCGCATCCCCCGGCAGAGCCCTCGACATGGGAGAACTGCTATTTTTTTGCTGGAAAAATCACATTAATCATCCTCAGCACTGCCTTCCTGGCCTTTGTCACAGTTTGGTGCCCCCGTGCCAGCTTCATTCTAAAAGCATTATTTATTTTTAATAAAAGCTGATCTAAACAGCAACATTGTCAAGATGACAAAAATAAAAATGCAGTGGTTGTCACAGCTGTCAGCACCCCTGGGAATGGGGGACCGGCAGTGCCCGGCAGCACTCCCCTCCAGCCTGCCTTGCCAGACGGGCAGAGGAGGAGACATCCGGCAGCGTGTGCCTGCCGGCAGCCCCTGTGCCAGGAGAAGCAGCGCCTGGGCTGGTTTTTTAACACGCAGGTGCACTCCTTATGTACACTTGTTATTTTCTAAATGTTTAGTAACTTCAATTTCATTTATTGCGTGAATAAATGAGCAAATATGACACATACAAATGTTGGGAAGTAAACTAGTTTGTGAAGCCCCTTCATTAAATGAACTACGTATTAGTAAAATATCTAAGTTGCAATGCACTGATAATCACATTAGCAACAGTAATAAGAGATGCTGTTTATCCATATAAAACTAGATTTTCAGCGCATGGATGTGGTAGCAAATATTGAGTCGGTGTGTGGCTGTAACCATCATGGCATAAGCCATGATGACCAGTGGCATCTCCATTTGCCCACAGAGATGTGGTGGATCACGGGGCAGTGTTCTGTGTCCCAGGCCGGCGGCTAAGCTGAGATCTTCACCCTGAGGTTCTCCCTGGAAAAGTCTGCCTCTGCTGCTCAGCCCCAGCCCCACGGCAGTGTCCCACCACAGGGGGTGAGCAGGAAGGGAACAGGAAGGGAGCAGGAAGCACGCCTCACTCGCTTCCTGAGCATCTCTGCTCCTTCCATCGCTCTTCCTTCTGGCGGATGGGAATAAAGCCGTACCGGAGGCCCTGGGGAGAGGCCTGCCCGGCTCCTGCACACCCCTGCCCCTGCGGCTCTGCCCACTCTGGCCAGCTCTGCTGGTTTCTCCCTTGGGGCTGTGGCTTTTGGCAGGGCTGGGCAGGGGCAGGGTGCCACACCAGGGCTCCTCTCAAGCTTGGTTTCTCCCCAGGCTTTCCAGACTGGCTTTGTTTTCAGGCGCGAGCCCTGTGAGCAGCTGCATTTGAATGCCGCCTGGCCGGAGCAGAGTGTAGCCGCGGCTGGGACAAAACAAAACCGGCATTCACGGGCGGTCATTTAAATTCCCAGCAGCTGTTCCCTCCCAGCACGCTCACGCCTGCCCTCCTTTGCTGTCCACAGGCACTTTCGGGGGCTTTTTCCCTGGGTGGTAGGGGAGCAGACAGGCAGGCACCCCCCGGGAGACTGGGTAAACCCAGTGGGATGGGGCTTTGGGCCAGGCGTAGCCGCGGGACCCCGAGCAGGAGCCGAGCGGTGCCTTTTGGCCCCGAGTGCGCTCACATGAGAGAGAAATTGCTCGCGCGTGTTTTGGTCTGGTTGGGTCTAACCCCAGCCCTGCTTTCCCACGTGTGCTGCCGGCGCAGCAGGCAGGGAGCAGGCAGGGAGCAGGCAGCGGCACGCCAGGCTCCGGCAGCAGGAGCGAGCATGCTGCGGTTTTCCAGCCGGAGACAGGCAGCTGCCGTGAAGAGCTGGTGGTGAAAAGCTGCCTGCAATCCCATCACGGCTGCGAGCGCGAATGAGTTTGGTGGCCTCAATTTAATTCCCATTTGTACATGGTGGGAAAAAAAAAAAAAGGAAAAAAAAGGAAGAAGGGTGAAATCACGGATCGGTATGGGCCGGCTGGGATATGGATGTGTGAGCTGCAGCCGCATGGGAGGCACGAGCTGCCAGGGATGTGCCCAGCTCCGGGCAGAGGGTGCTGTGCTGGTGGCAGGGATGGGTGCTGCAGGGGAAGGAAAGGGACACATCCCTCTGGCTGGATGTTCCCAGCACACCCAAGCCCAGGCTGGGAGACCCGCTGCGCTTTCATGTAGCTGGGGCTCACCGGGCACGGGGCTCCCCCCATCCTGGCTGGAGACCCACGTCGACAGCAAGTGCATGGGCTGCTGTGGGCCAAGCCGAGCCTCGTGGGGCCGGTGCCTGTATCTCCCTCCTCTCCTCGCTCCTGGGACGTGCATGGGGCTGGAACAGATGTGGCCATGGGAAGGCTGGGGGAGGGAGGACGCTGCTTAAAGCCCCGAGGAGCCAGGGCTCCGATTTCAAAAAATAAAGTGAGGATTTTCATCTGTATTTGCTTAGCGAGTTAATGACTTTATTTCTGATTTGATGCTCTTGTCTCTGATGACTCAGGCACAAAAAGGGAGAGCAGATAAGAGCAAAGAGGCCCGGCTGGAGGGATGCTGGTGGCTGCTCAGTGCCCAGCGTGCCCCGGCCTGGATCCCTTCCAGGAGATTCCAGAAATGCTGTCGGCACCGGGAGCAGGACCACAGGCACAGGGAGGGCAGAAGCTCGGGGAGTGAAAGCAGGAGCAGCCATCCCTGATAAGAGATGAGTCTGTCCTGTTATGGCTACGGCAATCACACTAACAAGAGCACTAAGTATTTTATATTTGGCAGGACCTGCCTGGATCACGCTGTACCACCCCGGCCCTCTGCCCTCGTCCTCTTCTGGGAGGAATAAACCTCTCTGACAGGGAGGAGAGGAGCACTTCTCCTTCCCCTGACACTTTCAGGGGCCTGGCTGCTGGTCCCTTGCCCCTGGGTGATTGCCGAGGCCTGGCGGGCGGTGGGGAATACCCCCAGCCTGGGGCAGTCAATCTGTCCCAGAGCAACCCAGCCCCTCTCTGTCTCCCTTTCTCCACCACAAGAAACAAACAGAGGTGTTTAGCCTGAATTAGCCATTTTAATCAGGAGAGCAACCTCAATCTCACTGCACCCAGTTCGCCCCAGCCTAAACAAGAAACTGGGCAAAACATACTTCTTTTTTTTTTTTTGGTGAGGGGGAGGTTTCTCCTCTCCCTCATTGCTTGTTTCCAAGTTCTGCAAGCCCCGCAGAGACGTGAGCAGATCTCTCTGCAGCTGGAGGTCTAGCATCTCAGCTCTTCCAAATAAATAGAAAATGACCCAGTTTCTTTATTTTCCTCTTTTCCCAAAGTCCAAGCACCCAAAAAATGAGACGGTAAGTAGAAGCCACAAATAGATTTCACATCTCCTGACAGAGCCAGGAGATGAAAGCAGGGGGGACAGTTCCTGCCTCCCCTGTTCTGACCCAGGTATGGTGGCAGCACCTTCCCTGGGGTTAACTTTCCCAGGTCTAAGAAGCAGGAGAGCCTTTGGGGCTGACCCCCAGCTCAAGTCCCACATTTCCTACAAGCTGCTTAGGAAAGCTGTCGTTCCCTTGGGGGAGCCAGTGTTCTAGGCCCCCAGGCATGGCGGGTTTTGGACCAGACGAGGTCCCAGGGTGGTGCAGGCGGGATGCTGGCTGGCCTGGTGCTCCACGGAACATCTCCCTGCTGCAGCTCAGCTTCACAGACCCAAGCTCTGCTGGCACAGTGGCTGGATGCGCCTCCGCTTCCAACTGGGAATGGCTCAGTTAGGTGCAGGAAACCCTCTTTTCCTACAATTTTTTTTGTCTTCAGTCCTTTTTTTTTTAATGATGCCAAGGGGGCTTATATGGTGCCCGCAGCCCAGGGGGACCAGGCTCATCCAAGGCAGGGTGGGAGCCTCCTGGGGGGTGCTCCCGTCGGCCTCACTCCAAGTATTAAGGTGAGCGGCAGAACGTGCCCAGCCTTCAACTATTCCTATCACGTCCCATCTGGAGACAGAAATCTGCCTGCTGGCTTTACAATTAAAATTGAAATTATTTGATTATGGGGCTTCATTAGTAAAAACAAACACCAGGCAGCCTTCTTCCCTCTCCCCCCATCCCCACCCAGCCGCTCTGCCCTGGGGCTGTTCTAGGTAAATCCCAGCCAGGATGCGGGCTGGGCACACAAAGGAGGTTCTTGTCTGCAGCTTGTAGCTACAGTCGGGTGCAGCCCAAAAGAAGCAAATTTTAGACCCACAAATCACCTTCGTCAGGTAGAGATGCAGCAACAGCCTCGGACTGACGGCTCAGTGGACTGCCGCTTCGACAGCAGGCGTAGTGATGGCTTTAGCAGCAGCAGGACGGTTCCCAGCCCCACACAGCCTGCTGAAGGCTTGCAGAGCGTACTGGGGGGCTCCCAAAGCCCTTGGGGCTTCTGATTTACGCTTTGACTCCATTCCCTTCATTCTGTGAGTCTTGGCAATAGGGCTATTTGCACCTTCGCACCAACCCGGAATTGCCGTTGCTGGGTCTGTTTATCTTCCCCAAAGCTGGTTCATCCCGGGGGGAAAGCGGGGAGCACAGGGAAGGGCTGAGCTGGCGCAACACAGGCTGCCCATGGCATATGCAGATGTTCCAGTCCCCAAAGCTGCGGCAGTTCTGGGGGAAGTAATTCAATTAACACTCAGGGCCTTGGGAACAGGCTGTGCAGGCTGGGAGAGGAGGAATGCTAATGAAGGAGGGCTTGGGAATGCTGCTGGGTCAGAGTGCCGGCAGCCTGGCTGCTCCCAGCGCCTGGTTTTCTCTAGCAGATGGCATGGCTCCGGGCAGTGGGGAGGTGAGGTGCGAATTAGGCAGCTCTTCTGCCTGATGGGAGGAAAGGGCTTTGAAATGGCTTTTGACGCCGAATTGGTGGCCCCTCAGAAAGGGCCGGTGGCAGAAGAGGTGTGTGCGGTCCCTCCTGCAGCATGCCGGCAGGCGGCCCTACCAGGGTCCCACGCCTGCAGAAGGCAGGGTGACCCCTCTGCCCTCTCCCTGCCTGCGGGCAGGGACACTTCAGTTCTCACCTGAGCTTCTCCATCCCCACCTCCCGTTGCAACATCTGCATGTGCTCCAGCACAAAACTGCCCTGGGGGGGTCTCCCCAGTGCCACAACATATTCCCGCAGCTGGGAACTGGCCAAGGAGACTTAGCCGTGGTGCCCGCAGACCGGGGCACCACTGTGTGGGACTCAACAGCCCCTTTAGCCCTCCCTGTATAATGAGGGGGATCTGGGCCCAGAGCTACAGAGCGGGGGCCTGCAGCCGCAGGGATCTGGCTGGCTCGCAGCAGGGCCAGCCATGCCAGCTCTGGCCGATGGCAGTGCCTGGTGTCACACAGGGATCACACACAGCTTTTCCTTGGGGTGGCAAGTGCAGCCGGGCAGGGGAGGTGGAGAGGGGAGCAGAGCCGGGCTTGGGAATCCCAGTGCCCAAAATGGCTTAAGGCCATTGCAGCCTGGGGGCCACCGGTGGGTTTTACTCGGGATGCCTTTGCAGGGATGTGTTTGGGATGCATTTACGGTCCCATACTGTGACAACTGTGTGTAGCCACGGGGCTGCAGAGATCTGTGGCCATGGGTGTCTGTCCCCTTTGCCAGGCTGGGCCACGGGAAAGGGCAGCTGTCACAGGAGCCGTCGGGAAGGCAGGTGGGTGCCCTGCACCTCCTCCCCGCCATGCTCACTCCTTAACTCCTGTGGCCTCTGGAAAGCCCCAGGGCACTCTGCAGCCAACAGAGTGACCTTGGGGACAGGACAAGACCACAAGGATCTGCCTTTTGCTGCCAAGCGGATGAAGCCCCTCATGCCATGGGGCCGACAAAGCCCCAAGGGAAAGGGTTCATCACCCTGGGACCACTGGCTGGGGGGGAGTCCCTGCCTGGGGACCCCCTTGGGTCATGGCGGGGCAGGGGCACATGGGGCAGGGGCTGGCATGCTGGCTGAGATTTTCGCGGTGGGTAGCATTGCCCGGCAGCTCCAGCTGACTCATGTCACGTCAGGACAAGGCTGGGTTCCCAGCGGCATGAAGCCTCCCCCAGCCGGTGGCGCGGGGCTGAGCTGCAGCCAGGGCAGGTGGCCGGGGGGTGCGGGTTATAGGGTTACACTGAAGAGAGAGCAGCTCCCGGCGGGAAGCTCCCCTCCATGGCTGCGTGCCATCTGCCTGCCCAGCCTCAGCTTGGCTCCTGGGGATGCTCCAGCTCCATTCCAGGTGTGGGGGCTTGGATGTGGCCCAGGGATGGTGGGGTCTGGCTGCGGGGGTGTTCTCCGACAGTGGGGTCCGGCTGCAGGGAAAGGCTCTGACAACAGGGTCCAGCTGCAAGATTGTGTTCCGACAGTGGGGTCCAGCTGCAGGGACGTGCTCCAACAGATGGCGGGGTCTGGCTGCAGGGAAGTGCTCTGACAGTGGTGCTGAGCTATAGGCAAGGGGGCAGCAGGACCAGTCCCCTCTGCCTGGGCAAGTGTCACCAAGTCAGTGGCGCTAACAGTATTGCAGTTCTACCCAGGCTTGCCTTGTGGGCTAAATCTTTAACCAGATAAAGGGTTTAACTTTATCAGTGGCTGGAAAAATGTGGCATTGTTTCCTTGGGGCAAAGTATCCTGATCCCTGCAGAAATCCCAGACGTGGCTCCTTTTCCTGGGCCCCACTCAGCAGCTGCCTGGCACTTGTGTCCAACCCTTTGGCAGAGGGAGCCACAGGACCCTCTGGGGCAGGAAGCACCCTGTGCCTTGTGCATGGTCTGGGCTCCCAGCCGGCACCATCTTCCCTCCAAAATCCCAGCTTGCACGGAGCCGGGCGCACCGGCACGGTGCCAGCATCAAGGAGCTGGCACTTCCCCTTGCAGGGTGTACCTGGGCTTTGATTGCTCTCTCGGCAGGCAGCGCAGGAGGAGGGCCACTGCCAGAGCAGAGACCTCCATGTCCCTTCTAGGGGAGCCCCCCCCGCCGGCACCACAGTCCCCTCACCAGCCCTGCTGGTTCCCCAGCCCTGGAAAACCTTCCACAACCTCTGCCCAGAGCAGGATGATTGATTATTGTTATTAAGGCTGAAGAAGGGTTTCTGTGCACATCCAGGTGGTTTAGGAACAATTAGTCATCCACCAGCGAGGGGGGGCCAGGCTACTCCTCTGTCCCTGTCGAGGTGGGAACCCTCTGTCACCTGAGCAAGGGTCTGGGGTGGCACCTGGCACTCCTGGTGTGGCCGGAGGGAGCCCTATCTCCTTGCGGGCATGTTTCCACCAGCCCTTCCTGGGAAAGGGCAGGGCTTTGGCAGCGGCGCAGCCCCAGGGCGGGGTTCAGTCTGGAGCTGACCCCTGCACCCCCAGGGCATCTGACGGGGGGAAGGAAGAGGGTCTGCAGCCCCCAGCCCCACGGCAGATGTTTACCCCCCCTCCAGGATGATGCGCCAGCAGCAGCTTGTGCTTTTACATGGGGTGGGTGCAACGGAGGGGCCGAGGAAGAGGATAGGGGGGCTCATCCCTGGGACACCGGGTACCAGTCGGCAGCCCCCAGCACAGTGGTCCTGCGGAGCCGCGCCAGGCACAGCGCCAGCCAGGGGCTCATCTGGCAGCGCTGTGACAGCAGGGACATCGGCAGCAGCCGGCTGGGAAGGGGGGGCGGTAATGACGGTCCATCTCAGCGAAGGTAGCAGAGCATGAAAGCAATTTCACACTTTATTAGACAATTCAGGTGCCGGCTGCGCAAGCCTGGAGCGAGCACTGCTGTTCACACCTCCGCTCGTGTCTCGCCGCTCTCCGTGGGGCTCAGCCCTCCCTCAGGCCACGCAGCACAATCCTGATCACGGCTGGCGACACGGCGAGCAGGGCCAGCGTGGGCTGCAGGGGGCCACTGTGCCAGGGCCGCTGGCTGCTTCTCGTGGGCCACCCTGCTCCCAGACATGGGCGGGCGTCTGGGAGCAGCAGAGCCACGGGCTGGCTCTGCTCAGAGCCAGCTCAGCCTGGCAGTGGTGGTGAACGCCAGCACCGTGGCTGCAGGCACAGCTCTGCTTGGGCTGCCTGTGCCCCTCAGCCCAGGGCAGCTGGGTCCCCCCCACTCCCCTCCATCCCTGCCCACTGCAGCCCTGCTGCACCCCGACTCCCCTTCTGGCACCCCCTGGTGAGGGGACGGGCCCAGGTTTGGGAGCCTGGGCTGGGGGCTTCCCTGGCAGCTGCTTTCCTCTCCTGCCTCCCTACTGCCGGGATGCCCCAGCAGAGCCAGCGGGCACATCGACACCTGGGCACGCAGCCATCCTCCCTGCCATCCAGGTGTCTCCATCTGGAGATGTGCTTTGTGGCTCCCCACCCTGCCCACGGCCACCACCGTGTCCCCAGGGACCAGCACGCCCCGCAAAGCAGGGGAGAGCGGAGACCAAGCTGCCACCATCCTGCTCTCCGGCATGTGGCTGGGCTGGTGCCTGGCACCCCAGGGACACGGCCGTGTGCTGTCACACCCCGCGGGTGGATGCCATCCAAATGCCTGCACGTCCAGGATATGAATCAGCCCGGACAGGCGTGCAGCAGCCACTGCTGGACAACCCAAGCCGCCTGGCAGGCTGCTCCGGCAGCCTGGCCGTGCCGGTGCCAAACCCCTCGCAGGTCGGCAGGCAGGTTGCAGGCAGCAGCACTTGCCCAGCTCCACTGCCACCTTTGCAGATCAGCCCCCTGCACAGCAAGACCCCAGCTTGGCATGTGTTTCGCTCCTCCTTGCTCCCGTGGTGCCAAGCCATGGCACAGCAGCACCTGGCCAGGGCCATGCATGACCTTGACCTGACCTCCTGGAGAGGAGCTGGCCTGGCCCGGCTGTCGCCTTGTGCCCCGGGCCACGAGCATGTTCCACCAGGCCAGCCAGAGCATTCCTCCTGGGAGAGCCTGTCCTTGCCAGGCTATTTAAAGGCACACTTGTGCCCTTTATTGCCCCTCGTGTTTAGGCTGGAAGAGCCCTGTACCCTCCACTGGCTCTGAGGGGCACTTCCAGGCTCAGGGCAGCAGTGGGAACTGCTGGAGAGGGTACAGCAAAGGGCTACAAAGAAGATTAGGGGACTAGAACATCTCTCTTACGAGGAAAGGCTGAAGGACTTGGGTCTTCTTAGTCTGGAGAAGACTGAGGGGGGATCTGATCAATACCTATAAATACTTAAAGGGTGGGTGTCAAGAGGACGGGGCCAGTCTGTTTTTCAGTGGTGCCCAGTGACAGAACAAGAGGCAACGGGCACAAACTTCAACATAAGAAGTTCCATCTAAACATGAGGAGGAACTTCTTTGATTCTGTGATTCTATGAAATCATGGGAGAAGTGAGGGATATCAGCACCCCATGTCATGCGGGCAACTACTATCTTGAGGATAGACTCCACAGGGAAGGTCCCATGGCCATGGAGGCTGGCAGCAGGCCTGGTGGGTACTGCAGCGCCCAGCTCACCCCTTCAGGTCCAGAGACTGAAGGAGCCACATGAGCTAATTTCTCTCTTCCTAGGCAGGGATGTCCGCAGAGTGCTCCAACCACCGCTGGGACCTCAGGGCAGGCAGGGCACTGGTGCCACCACTGCGGGGCAGTGTGCTAGTACTGGTTGGCTCAGCACCATATGAAGGAGCCTCTTGGTGCCTTGGCTGGATCCAGCTTGGAGCACAACTGCGTTATCTGGCAGGGGGCAGGCATGCGGTCCCTGACACAAGCAGCATGTCCCCAGTGTGCTGCCACCTCCTGCAGAGCACTGGTGTGTGGCTCATGTACATCTCCTGGTGGGCTGTTTCCACCTTGCCCTTCATGCCTGTCAGCCCTGGCAAGTGCTGATAGATGGACATTTGATGGGCAGAGCACCGACCCAGGAGGGGCAGCAGGGGTCTAGGATACCTCACAACAGCCTGCAGCCCCTGTGCTGGCTGCAGGCAGGGGAAAGAGCTCCTTCTGGCCAGCGCTGGCACACAGGCAGCACCGGCCATGCCTGGAGGGAGGGAAAGGGGAACTGTTGTTTCAGAGCACATGAAATCCAGAGTCCTGTTGAGTGGGACCGTTGAGTCCTGTTGAGTAAAGTCCAACCGGTTTTATAAGCTGCCTATCAAGTCCTGCTTGCCCCAGGTCTCCTTCCAAAGGGCAGATCAGGACACAGCGGTTACTCAGTGCTCCTTGTCCCGCTGTCACCTTTCACCCTCTGAAGGGTCCCAGGCACCCGCAAGCTGCGGAGCAGGACCTGTCCGAGCCACTGACTCCTGCCGTCGCCTGCACTGGTGCGGGGCTGATTGCATCTGCGGCCTGCTGAGCTGGCAGGAAGGTGACTTGGGAGGGAAATCCAACCTCATGTGGTTTGACTAGGAACGGAAAAATCCGGAGAAGCCATCAGCAGCGAGCTGGAGGTGTGAGCCCTGCCACTGTGGGGCTGAGGCTGGGCGAGCGAGCCTCAGAAACACAACCCTTGTGCAGCAGCCCCTGGTCCCCCCAGCTTGCCCATATTGAGGAGACCATTGGCCTTTCCCCAGGCTGGGCGCATCCCCAGGCAATGTCCCCAGCCACAGGACCTGGCAGGTACAAAGGAGGGTGAGCCCCACAGGCAGCTCTGCCCCAAACCAGGCACCTGCACCCATGTGTTGGGTGCAGAGTGAAAGCAGAGCAGCATCCGGGGCCTGTCCCCACCTGCCTGGCACCCACCCCATCCCTCCCCACATGGTGCAAGCTTGGGTGAGGACATGCCACCTCTGCCCCCCTGCCCAGCCTGCAGCCACAGCCGCAGGGGAGCACTGCGGGAACCCACACCCAGCCACCCTGCTGCCGGAGCATGTCCTGTGGGGAGCCCGTGGGCGGCCGGGCGTGCTGCCTCCCCGCCAGGCAGGGCGCAGGAGCCAGCCTGCCAGTGCTCACCAGCCGGGCCATCGCACCTTTGATGCGGGAAGTGGCAGGTGCCCAGGGCAGCCGGGACGACGCCAGGCTGCTGCACCGGCAGCTGCCTCCATGCTCCGCTGCCTGCGGTGACTGCAGGGTGGGCAGCGTGGCACCGTGGGCTGAGCTCTCCTGTGGAGGGAGCGTGGTGCCAGTCCCTCGGCTGCAGCCAAAAGCTCCCGAATTCCCCTCTGACACTGTGTCAGCGCTGCTGTGGGCACTGCTGCTTGCCCTGAGCCCCAACAGCATCACCTAACAGCACAGCATCAGAGCAAACCATGGGGAAACTGAGGCACAGAGCTGTGACACCTCATAGCTGTGACGCCTCAGCTGTCACAGCCTCCCTGGGAGGGAGTGCTGCCTTTGTCCCCAGACCCAGCCTTAGGTCACGGACCGACCAACACAGGTTGGTTCTCCCAGAAACCTCTTCCACAGGGCCTGTGCTTCTGGAGGGCACGCGTGTGTCAAACCGCTGGAGATTTGTGTGGGTTGGCAAGGGGGACAGGGTGCCCTGGGAGCCCCAGGAGCTGTGCTCTCCATCCCCAGCCCTGAGAGAGGAGCGGCGCACAGCTCCCCATCAGCCGCTGCCCTGGCACAGCCATGCTCCCACCTGCACAGGCACACTACACCGCAGCAGCGAACCCCCTCTGCAGCCTGCCAGCACACACACCCCCCCCCAAACCAGTGCTCCCAATGCTCCCAGTTGCGCCACGGTGGCTGCGCAGCCCACGGCACGGCCCCAAGCCTGGGGCTGTGGCGGGGAGCCCATCAGCACAGGTGGGGCAGAGAGATGGTGTGAGATATTATAATGTCAGCGTATCAGTCACACGACACAGCATTGGTGGTGCACAGGGCGCTTCTCGCCACCAGAGCTCAAAGTGTCACCCAAAGCGGTCAGTGGCATCAGCCTCGCGGTGCCACAGGGGGAAACTGAGGCCAGGAGTGGTGCTGTGTGGCCGGGAGGGCTGGGGAGGACCCCAGCCACCACACTCAGCCCAGCACCCTCCCATCATTGACAGTGCAGCTGGGTGCAGGCTGGCGGTGATGTGCCCTTTAGCAGGACATGAAGGCTGTGCTGCTGAAGGGACCACAACAGCACATCAGGGTGGGCGCCCAGGCAGGCATGACACCCTGGCGAGGAACAGGGAGACATGTCTCCAGGGCTGCTCCACCTCGGTCTCTGCATTCAAAGCAGCAATTCCCCCCCCCGAGAGCCTCTTCCCAAGAGCCCCAGATGCTCCATGCCAGGCTGAAGACACCCTCTGCAGTGCTGCACCCTTTGCAGCTTAGTCCTGATCAAATTGGGGACAATGCTGTCTCATCACCCCTAGTGATTTTTGTCACTGACACAGATTTCAGCAAATCCCTGGAAAACTGCAGCCGCCTGCCCTCACTCCCTCATGCTCCTTTCCTTTGTCAAATATGGATGGGACATGGCACCCTCACGCCTACACATCAAAACGTGCCTCTCAACTGCCATCCCTCGCACCCACATCCCACGGGGCCATATTCCGCCAGCTGCTTCCCACCGCCTCCCTGGCCCAGGGACATCACGGCTGCTCTCCTCCAGCACCTCCCGTGATGAGTCTTCGAGGTGCCGAGCAGATGGCTCTCATCTGATGAAGCCTGTACCCTTGGGTGCCAGGCTGGCCATGCTCACACAGGCAGGCTCCAGCCTGCAGGCTCCTGCACAGGAACGGTCACCAGGTAGCTGGAGGGCACGTAGCCCCTCTGGCCGTTCACATCCACCAGGCTCCACTCCTTGCTCCCCTTCTTGTCATGCGGCTCCAGAACCACCACGGGCTGCCCTGCCTGGAGGCTCACCTCCTGTGGACTCCTGGCTGCGAAGGAGAAGCCGGCAACCACCTGCAAAAGGCAGGGAAAGGAGGGAGGAAGCCCTTGCTGGACACGAGGGTCAAAGGGGGAAAGGACATACATGGCAGGGCAGGACCTAGAGGGGACATGGAGGTTGATTCCAAGAAGACACTGGGGTCTCCATTGATGGAGGGACACTGGGGACCCCACCAAGCACAGTTCTCTTGCTTTGTCCACTCTAGGTCCCCACAAGGCAAACACCAGCCTCGCGGGGCACTTGGCCAGGGGCTGTGACGCTCTCCTGTGAGGCACATGGCTGCACAGGTATGACCACATACGTGCTGGGAAAGCAGGTCCACCTCCCATCCACACGTTGCACACACAGAGTATCATGGAGCTGGTGGGGTTGATAGGAATGGCCCTGGGGGGTGTCCCCCACTCTCACCTGGAAAGCTGGGGTGAAGGTGGCCACCTGGGGCCTGGGAGCTTCAGGTATTGCGTACGAATGTCGCCTTCTCTCTATGCCACTCTCCAGGGCTGGCGTCTGCATCCCAGGCTGCTGGCTTTGTACTGGACAATAGGGCCGGAGTTTTCCAGCAGGCACAAACCCTCGGGGACCTGAAGGACACGCACACACACAGGTCATGGGGCCCTGCTGCTTGGCACAGGTAGGACTGTTTGGAGAAGAGAGGAACTTTGCTGTTGCCTGGCATGGCACAGCAGCCCTGTTCAAACAGGTCCATCACTAGGGGATATCCAGAAGCAACGCCCTCAAAAAGGGGTTTAAAGACATTTCTGTGTGCACAGGATTCTCCTTTGCCAGCCATGATGAGCCACGAGCGCTCCCTCATGGGGAAACCTGAACTTTACAGCTAATGGCTATGGCTGCAGCTGGCAAAGCAGAGGTGGGTTTGGACTGAGCAAACCCTGGAAAGGAGGACCCAGGAGGCAATGGCCCGATGTTTCATCCAAGGTGAGGAAGCGGTTTGGGTTTGGTTTCTGACCCTGGTGCAGAGGCAGGGAGAGGGTCCCCATAGCACTCACAGTACCTCCAGCATCCACCAGCCATCTGTTCGTGTTCCCTTTAGTGTCCGCACTTTGCAGCAGAGCTACAATTTGTCCCCTTTGCAAGGTCAGGTCCAAGTCTTTGCTGCCACTGATGTTGCTTGTCACTTGGTAAAGTTTGTCTGGGCCGTGCTTGCTCACAAGGGAAAGGACCTTCCGCTCCTCGGCAGGGTTCAGAGGCTGGCGGGGAGCAAGAGACACAGGAGCACTTGATGAGACAGGCCCTGAGGCCCTCCATGTACATGTGCTCTCTTTTCTGCAGGATCACATCCCAGTGAGAGGTTAGAGGAGAAAATCCTTCACACTATCTGCTCTGCCTTATAGTTTGGGGATAAGTGTCCAGAACCAGAAGAGCTGAGACTGTTTCGTCCCTGGTTATTCCTAGTCAGCTGCTGTTGGGAGCTTGGGGTAAATACTGTGGCTGTGGCAACCCCTTGTGCCACTTTCTGAGCCAACCTCCCCCACAAGGACATGTTCTGCACTGGGAAGCCACAGTCCTACCTCTTCATCCAGCTGGCCTGAGACACCCCCTTCCCAGCTCCTACCTGTGTCACAGGGCTCGGCATGACCGTCTCAAACATCTGGCAGAAGGTACTAAACTGAGCACCAGACTGCTTCAAGGTGTCTTCCACCATCTTCCAGAAACTGGGCAGAGGCATGCGGCCATGGGGCATCTGTGAAGACAGACCCATAGATCAGAGAGGGCCCTGGGGAGGGGAAGAGCTGTGGGTAGGGTCAAAAAGAACGGCGCAGAAAAAAAAGAGGTGAGAGAACAGACCTTATCACTAAAGATGAACCTTGCATCTAGGATGTGGTTCCCTTTGGCAAGGAGGGCTGCTGCTCTCTGGCTTTGAGCAGCCTGCCCTGGGCAGGGCAGTCACACATGTGCCTCTTGCGCTGTACCCAGCCCACCTCAGCAGTCCCTGGGTCCTGCTGTCCTGCCCCAAGCCCCCAGTCCATCCCGCCTGACTAAAAAAGGGAGACAGGTAGATGTAGCTCGGGGTAGATGCCTGCAGTGTGAGCATCCCAGACTGAGCAAGGGGAACCCACCCTCATGACTAGGTACGTATGAGCAGTGCCTGAGAGGATACCTCCACGTGGCTGCATCTTGTTCTCATCTTGGTCATGAGTCAGGCCATGGCCATGCTCTGCCCCAGTGCTGGGGACTGGACTGACCCACCACGTTTGCAAATGTCAGGCTCAGAGGCTCTGCTGTGAGGTGTCCTAGGAGATATATCCCAGGGGATGAAGGTTCGAGGGATGCTTGTTCCTCAGGCCAAGAGCTGTCCTCCTCCTCACCTCTCCAGCACAGAGCTCTTGGGAGCTCAGAGTTAACACTGATTTCTCAGCCAGCACATCAATAAATTACCAGTGGTGTCCTCAAAGAGAGAGCAGGACACTTCCTGGCAGTAAAGAAGAGACAATTTGGCTTTCCCCAGCCAAAGGGGAGGAGAGATCACTTACAAATGCTAGTCAGGGAGCTGTGTGTCTGCAAGGGCAGGCTCGGGCTACAGCAAACCTTCAGTGCCTTGACATCCAAGTGATGTCCCAAGCCTGAAGAAGGCAGGTCTGGCTCAGTATATGTGCCAGTTTGGGCACACACACCAAGGGGTCACTCTCACCTGCTCTAGCTCCTTTTCTGCCTGGTGCAGGACCTGGGCAGCCAAGTCCCGTTGCAGGGCACAGAGAGAGCACAGGATCTGCCCCAGGATCTGCAGAGCCACCTGGTTGAACCGCGGGAGCTCGGCCACGAGCAGGGCATTGATAGCAAGGTAGGTGTTCATGGCTGCCTCCTCATCATATGTCACGCTGCCCATCTCACTCTTCCGCTCCTGGATCTCCTCATAGTCCAGCAGCTTGTCCAGGCGCTTCTTGACCAGCTGTTGTGGTCCCACCAGCATGTCTGAGAGGCTGCAGAGGGGCTGGCAGACCAGCCTGTCCAGCCGTCGCTTCTGTGGGGTGAGAGAACCCAGATCTTCATGTAAGCCCCCCACCACAGGCCCAGCTGTCTTCATGGGGCACTGTCTTACACAGGAGAAAAGGCCTGGGGACCTGTTGAAGGGCTTGCATGGAGCAGGGAGCATCTGAGGCATCCTTCACTGAAGGCACATAGGATGCCAACCAAAGCAAACCCTTGGTAGAGAGCAGTCATGCATGCCACGATTCAAAACTTGAATGACTTGGTGGGACCCTCATGTGCAAGGTCGCATGGGCCAAGGGGGGTGCTGCAGTGACTGTCCCATGCAGGTCATAGTGTCCTGGTTTGACAGAGGCCCTCAGCCCAGGGCCTGTGTGGTTATCTCATGTAGCCACCCTCCCTCCCTGTGCTGGTGCTCACTGGGGATGCTGGCATCCAGGCGTGGGGTTCAGGCTGCCCTGCCACACTCTCCACTGCTCAGAAAACCTCCCTGACTGCATTCATGGTGGCAGCCACCATCCGAGAGGGAATCCTGAAGAATCAAGCAGGGGCGGGTGGAAGAAGAGAGATGGGTGGCTTCTGGGCTCCCAAAGGCGACTACGGCTGCCCACAAGGTATGGGTAGGTTGTACTGAGGTTTGGAACCAAACACCTGTGTGAGCCAAATAAACAGTACACCCAGTTTCTCACCATCCTGTGTTCTGCTGCAGCCCTGCCTGCATAGCTGGCCATGCACATGTGAGGGCCCTGAAGCCACAAATAGTCTTTAATGGCCCAGACCAGCCTCACCTGGGGCCTCAACTCACACCCCTGCCCACAGCGCATTTAAGGGCCTTCAGCTGCTGCCTGAGTATTGCTGTGGGTATGCTGGTTTCTGCTTCTGTCTCCTGAGTGGACCTTGGACCTGTGCTGTAGGTAGCTCAGCTCCTGGATGAACCCATCAGATAGATGTTGTAGCTTGTCTCCAGCCCTGGATGGACTTTAGAGCTGTGTTGTAGTTGTGCCTCTGGCCCTGCCTCCTCTTCTTTCCTGGATGGACCCTGGAGCTGGCTCCTCACTTCATGTGTCTGGGACTGCTGATGGATCCTGTTACTGGCCCCTGGCTCTGCCTGCAATGTTCAGGGGACTGTGCATGTTGGTGAGGACATTGTCTGCTCTGAGGTCCCCCTCAACTCTTGGCTGCCTTGCCTTGGGGGAGCAGCCAGCCCCTGCTGGTGTGAGCAATGCTTGGCTGAAGGCAATCTACAGGGAAGGAGCACTCACAAACTCTGGGAAAACAGTGCAATGGAGGTATTCTGCAAGGCGGCAGTACTGCTGGGCAGGTCCCTCGTTGAGCTGCAGCTCACGCTTGTGTGGGGTGGCCAACAGGAACGCCTGGAGGAGAGAAAGCCATCAGACCCGATCTGCAGAAGCTGGCCAACACTAGCTAACCTGTCTGTAACCTACTGTCAGACATGCTGATGTCCCATCCTGGGTGCTCTTTGCCAGCAGCCCAGTGGGACTGATGCTCTGGGCTACTCTTGTCTGTGAGCCACGGAGCTCACTTAGGTGTTAGCAAACCTCTCCCCCTGAGCAGGCGTCATGCACTGGCTTGCAAAAGCACTCCTACCCCAGCAAGGTGGGCCCAGGCAGCCTGCCCCAGCTTGATGCTTTCTGGTGCTTTGACACTTTGGTTTGGTGCTCCAGTAGCTCCATGGAGTTTTTTATATTTTTGTACAAAATCTTCCCCCTGCCTCTGCATGGAAAGTGAGACTGGTGGGAGAGGAAAGCAGCTAGGGATGGTTTGGGTGGAGACCCTCCTTTGCTTTGAGAGGCTTTGTTTTAATGTTATCTCTGAGGGCAGCAGTCTCCTTCCTGCCTGGAGGGACATTTTGACCCACAACCTCTAGACCTAGAGAAGGCAGCACTGAGCTCCCAGGTCCCCATTTTGCTGCTGGTGCCAAGGGAAGCCTGGCCTCCTGCTCCTCCTGGGCTTGGCTTCACTGCCCCCTGGAGCACTGCTCCTGCAGTCAGTCCTGGAGCAGTCTCTGATTCTCATCAACCATGGCTGCCACAGGCCTCTCTGAGTGCCTTGATCTCCAACCTAAATCCTGTCTGTTTGCCTGTGGTCATGTTTAAGAAACCCTTTGTAGTCCTCCTTGCCACCAGAGGGACTGGAGAAAGAAATATAAAATGGGAAAGGGATTGACCCTTCGAGCAGAAGGTGGCAGCTCTGAGACCTGTGTGCTTTTCCTCAACCCTGCGGGGGCTCTTATACAAGCAGAGATGGCTGTGGTGATCTTGCATGCTCCAAGATTTGCCTCTCCTTGTGGTGGAGGCACTGGTACAGATAGGTGCACAAGAGGGAACTGCCAGCCAGCATAAAGAGAGGCCAGACTGCCTCTGCCCTATGAGAACATGTCTTCATCTGCTACTCAGGATATCTTTGAGAAGCTTTCAGAGGGAGAGAGATGGGGCATGCATGCCAGCCCCACCTTCCCCCACCAGCAGCTTCTCTGAAGCTGCATCCAAGCCCCAGCATGACTCCTAACCACAGCTTATTATTGGCTGCCCAGCCTATTTGCAGACACTTGATGTCCTGGCTGAAGCCAATAAGCTGGTTTACAGAGATGCAGCTTGCTGCCAGACCTGTCCCAAGGAGCTGCCCCCCTAGCTGATACCACATCTCGCTGTTATACTGATGCCATCCTCATATTTTCCACTCTAATCCTATTTTACCCACTCCTTGGGCTACAGGGAGTCCTTCTGTCCCCTTTTCCTCCTTCCCAATGCTATATGGGAAGCCCTTGTCAATATTTTCACAACAAGGTATTTCCAACCCTTGAATTGCTGCTTTCTGAACCCTCTGCTGTTTCCTGAGACTTTCCTGATAATACAGTGGCTGGGGATTTCAAGTTTTGCCATTGCTCATACTTTCATTTCCCTCAGGTGCCCCAAGGGATTTCCATGAGAAAATCACAGCAGCTACTCAGCTGGGTCATCTCAGAAAGGAAGTTTGTTGTTTCCCTTCTGCCTTATACCTGTTATGTAAGAATTCCCAGGCTGAACAACACTTCTCAGCTATTTAATGCCTTGAAACAATGATCAGTTTAAGGACTGATTATTCTCAAATGACACCCAGCTCAGACTGTCAAAAAGCCTTAACTTTGTTTTAAGCTCTGCTGGACCTGAGTGACATTTGGGTGTTGTGCAAGCACAACATCTTTAGCTGAGAGGTGCAAGTCACTGAACATCTCCAACTGATGCTGTTTTCCATAGTTGAGAGTATTCTGCAATCCCAAGAAATGGGTCCTGAGCCTGGGTGGAGCCAACCCCCTGCAAGTGGTCAGGGTTTTACCTCTAAATGGCCCAGGTAGGATGCCACGTTCTCCTTCAGTGTAGCCACGCTGGACACCACGCACTGAAACTTCTCCTCCAGGTCATCATACTCCTTGTCCTCTGTCTGCAAGGGAAGAGTCAGTTTATCCCCAGTACGGGCAGGGCAGGTAGTGCCTCGGCTGCCTCTCACTGGGTGCTAACACAAAAAGCAGCCAGGCACCTACCTGAAGCTCACAGCACTGGGGACAGGCAGAAGAGACCCTGAGAGGCTCCAGGAACCTGAAAGGGGCCAAAATCTAAGGTGCTTGGGATGTGTGCAGAAACAGGGCTTTTGGTGTGGTTGTGGTGCTGGGGAACACTGGGGTGTCTTTCCTTTCGCTGGGGTGCCTGAGGGTCCTGTGGGGGTCACAGCACTCCCCTGCAGCCGGGGAGCGAGGTGTGTACCTGCATCCCTCCTACCCGATGGTCCTTGGGATGTGACACATTTAGGCTGCTTGAAAATGGGACTGTGGCTCATGTGACAGAACAAGCCACTGGGTGTCAGCATTGGCCATGCCACCTCAGCTCTGCTCTCCCTTTTCCCCCTGATCAGGCATCCCAGGAGGCAGTGGAAAGCCCCAGAAACAACCCAAGAAGCAGCAGCGGGTCCGTGGGTGCTGGCAGGGGGGTGCAGGCTGCCCACCTTGGCCACGATACCGGCCTCATGCATGAAGAGCCGGCTCAGCCGGGTGGTCTTCTTGGCGATGGAGTGGGTGTTGAGGCGCGCGAAGCGGTCCCGCAGCGTCAGGTGCTCGGCCTTGTTGTACTTGGTTGCTGTCTCGGGTGGGGGGCACACAAGGTGGGAGGAAAAAAGATCAGAAGAGGAAACTTCAGGACAGCATCCTGAAGGATCACATCACAACGAGGGTGACCAGCACCCAGGCCAGGAGCTGACAAGTCGTGATCAACAGGATAAGCACAACCCACATCAGAGAAGGGCAGCCATGGGGAAAGTACTATGAAAACCAAAAAGAGCAAGCTTCTGTTTGTGGGGAGCTTGATTTCTCCTATCCCAAGGGCAGGACTGTTCCTCCTGGTTCCCCAGCTCCAGGAATGCAGACAGACTGGTTTTGTGCTCAGCACCCCCCATGCCACCCTGCTCCTGCAGCCTTCAGGTCTTGCCTGGAGTGGCATTCGCAGGACCAGAGCAGAGTCAGGAGCTGCCCGCGTCAGTCTGCGGCTCCACCAGGCAGGACGGGTGGAGAGCAGGAGGGCTTTGAACTGATTGAAGTGGGAATTAGTGGAACACCAAGGGAAGAAGACTGGGGTTGGGCTGGGGCTTCCCAGACGCCGTGCCCCCTGCCTGCGCCATGCCCCCTGCCTGCTCACCTACTTCTCTGCGCCGTTTGTACTCGTTGATGTTGGCGTTGACCTGGGCCATGGCACGGACGGCTGCCTGCAGGGCTGGGTAGGCGCTGGCACTGGTGGGGGTGTTCTCCAGGATCTTCCCTAGCAGCAGCGGGTATTTGGTGACCCTCTGCACTGGCATCACCAGGAAGAAGCTGAGGTCCGACGCGCCCGTGTGAGGCCTGATGGAGAGGGGAATCGCTCGAGGTTGGTGTGGAGGGCTGCCCTCCCACCCTGCTGCTCCTCCCAGCTTCTCTGCGAGCATTTTGGGGGGAAAACAGTCCCTTTCCAGCTTTAGGGGAGCTTTGCTGCCTTGGACATGCTGTGCCCAGCAGCCGTGGGGGGTTTCTGGCTGTGAACCACTCCTCCCCTCCAGCTGTGTGGCCACCCCCCCAGGAGCACTGGCAGGGGGACACTGTCCCTGCCAGCCACGAAGGCAGTGCCAGCCCCAGGCGGGCGCCTGGCATCCCTGAACAATGCAGCACTTGTCTAGCCAGAGGCACGGGATCAGTGCTTGCTCCAGAGGGAATGGGGAGAGAGGGTGTGGGCAAAGTGCAGGCAGGCTGCAGGCAGGACTCCCCTTTGGGAGTCACACCGCCTGTGCCCTGAAACAGAGAGCAGCAAATCTCAGCAGCTGCTCCTCTGCCACGGATGCTTCTCCTGGCTCCAGCAGTTTGTGACACCCCTAGGGGTTCAGGAGGTCCCTCGGGGCCAGCCCATCTCTTGTCAAACTGGAAAACGTGTCCTCTTGGGCTGTGGAGCTGGTGGGAGCTGCGGGTGCCAACCGTTCCTTAGTTTTGGGATCCACCATAGAAGATCACCAACCCATAGCGCCCCTTTGGCAAGTGGTCCCAAGGATGCAGAACAGGCAGCTAGGGACTACACCAGGCAATGACACATAGGTGATGGCCATGATATCACACTCAGCCTGGTGGCACATACCCATACTGGAAGCTTGCCCAGAGAGGAGAAGGGCAAGGCCAGTAGGTAAAACAGGGAGAGGGAGATGGTGGCCTCGGCAGCAGGTACCTACACTGTTGCATTCAAGGTCTCCAAGATCTCCTCCTGCAGCCTGGGGTCCTTGCGGTAGCTCTCCACCAGCAAGAGGGCATGGTCATAGCTGGCACAGTAGATCTTGTAGACAGTCTCCATCTCCTCCTTGAACTCTTGGAACAGGGTGCCTGGGGAAGGAGAGTGAGGCTGGAAAGGATGGTCCTCTCCTATGACCTCAGAGAAAGGTGGAGGTTTCTCCCTAGCCTGCTGGAAGGGTGAAGCTGGCAGAGCAATGCCAGCCAAATGTGCCAGGCCAGTGCTCTGCACCCCAGGCATCTCTGCTAAGCTGGACCTGATGCTGCCCCCTTTCCCCCCTCTCCCCCCCAACTTTCTGCAGGCTGTGCAGGTCTGCCTTACCCCTGTGGGGTGAGCGTGGGTGGCTGCCTGTAGATCATGGTGTGCAGGCAGCAGTGCTTCCCAGAGCCAAGGGAAGTGCAAGAGGTGTCAGGGTGGGTAGGCTGGGGGCTGCACCTGGGCACAGCACCAGGCAGCGGCACTGCCAGCACCACCAAAGGCATGGGTGGGCATGGGTCAGCTCTCTTACTGATGCAGAGCAACTGCTCCTGCTCCTGGGTGGCTGTGGCTTCCAGACCCTTCAGAAACCGTCTGGAGACATGGAGGATGTCGTCGGTGTTAGAGAAGAGTCCTTCCAGGTCAAGTTCAGGTAGCTGAAGGGAACAAAGATGCCCCAGAGTAAGCCAAGTACATCAGACAGAGGTGGACCACGTGTTCTGGGTGCTTACATCCTTCCAGCTGCCCCATGTGACACCTGAGGACCTGCGGCGTTGCTCTATTTCAGGAGGCATTGGGGATGCTGAGACCTGGTTGTGCTCCCAAGCAGGGCAATGAGGCCTTTTCATGTTACAGATGCAAAGTTAAAGCCATAGGACGGCTGTACTGGGTCAGACCCAATGCCTATCCAACCCAAGACCTTGGCTGATCAAGGGAAGCCCAGGAAGATGGAAGGTGACCTTCCTGCAGTGATTTGGACATCTTGCAGCTCTTGACAGGTTCACCCTATGGTCCCCAGCCCCTGGATAGGGTACATGCCCCCTCTCACCTGCTTCTTTTGGAGGTGTGCCCGGATATCTGCCACACAGAGTTGGATGTTGCGGACATAGCTGGCCTCAGTGGTGATGAGCTCCTCCACGGCCAGCCGCTGGCTTAGCTCCATCCTGTCACAGGGCATCACCTCCTCGTAGATGGCCTCTTCGGTCTCAGCTGCATCCTCAGCATCGGGCTCTGCCCCACAGGCGCTCGCCATCTCGGTGTGACACTCTGCAGGGGGTGGCAGAGGCTTAGGGACAGGCTGGGATGGTGCCCAACCCAGCTCAGTGCTCGTGCTCCCTCCCCTGTGCCAGGAAGACATCCCCAGGGACACACAACCTATCTATATTTACAAGAAAGGTGTGGATGACACTCCAAAACCATAAAACCATAAAGCACCACGAGCCAGGAGCAGGCTGACAGCGGAGGGCAGACACCCACGTGTGGCAGGCAGGGACTTGCCACACACGTGCCCAAACTCCAGGAACCGCCTGCAGGGCCAGGGTGCAGGCAGAGGGAGCCCCAGCTGCAGGCAGGGTCCCGGCAGCACTCGCTCCTCTGCAGGGGCTGGTCCCCGAAAGCAGAGCAGGGTTAGTCCGTGTCCCTCCCTGCCTCGGCTGTCAGCGCCTGACGCGTTGCCTCCTGTTCAAGAGTCCTATTCAAAGTACAAAGGGTGTTTTCAGAGTGCTTGAACAAGAGACGCTTCTGTGGCAGGGAGAGCTGGTTCAAAAGTGACAGGGATGGGAGAGAGAAGTGGGCGAAGCTGCAGGCACTGCTGTCAGAGACACTCACAGCCCCTGGTGCGCAATGCCCGTGCCCTGCCCAGCACAGCCTGTTCTCCTCTCCTCTCTCCCTGTGGAGAGCACGAAAAATTGGAGCTGACTCATGCTGTTTCCTTCTCGGTGAACACCCTCTGCTCTAACTGATGCCGAGGAGGATGGAGCAGCTCCCAAAGCATCACAGATAGTGCTCGGTCGCAGGCAGGAGGCCTTGAGAGAGAGACAGGGCACAGCCCACGCCAGCGGAGCACACAAATCGGCTGCATCCAGACCCCAGCCCGGGGGAGGGATGCTGCCAGGCAGCCTGCCCACGGAGGCTGCGGAGGAGGTGAGGACCGAAGGCAAGGCGGAGGTGGCTCGGCAGGATAAAAGCAAGACGGCACAAGCAGCGGCAGAGCGAGGGTGATTCTGCATCTGCCCTCCACTGCCTGCCCAGCCAGTGCCAACCTCCATGCCTGATAATCAGCTGGACTGCAGCATGCCAGGCGCTCATTTCGGAGGCTGCAGCCCTGGGCGCCTGCGGTGGGAGCAGGGAGCAGGGCTGGCAGGACAGCCCGAGCCTCTGCTGGGGAAGGGTCCAGCTAACAAGCAGGTGATGCAGTTGTGAGCACAGGGCAGAGTGAACGTCCCCTCCTGGCACATGTCCACTGCTGCGCTGGAGGAGAGCTGGGCTTGGCACAACAAGCAAATGCCTGTGAGAAGGTATGGGACCTCTGCCTGCCTTACAGGGACACGTTACCCTGCCAGCTGTCATCCGTGCCCTCTGTGGATTTGGCTGTTGCCCCTGCCTGTGGCATGGCATTGGCTGCTAGGGGACATGGGGAGTAGGGGACACTTTCCTGTGCCCCTCTGGGTGCTTCTGAGGTGTTCAGGCAGAATTCCCATCAAGGACTGTTGGACCAGCCCAGCGTCCTCTGTCTGGGGGTGACAGCAAGATCCTTGCTCAGAGGAAGCGCTGCAGTGGAGGCAGGTGGAAAGCCGCGATCTGAGACATCCCCTTAGCCCTAGAGAGATGCCCTGCATCTCGGGGGCATGCAGGTGCTGGGTGTCACTGGTCCCTGCACCAGCATCCCCCAGAGCATGATGCTGCTTTGGGGGGTTACCCCCAAGCTGGGGAAACCTCTTTCCCTCCCCTCACACCCACCCCTTCCCCCGGCCTGAAACATCAAAGGAACGAGGGAATTGTGCAGAACTAAAAAGAAGCATTTCTGCGCAACGCTGGACCAGGCAGCGAGAGCAGGAGCAGGTTTCATTCTCCTCCCAGGCAGCTGCCCGCCTTCGACATGTCACCGCGCCTCGGTGGCTCCGAGCATCCCTGTCCGTAAAGCGGGGGGCCAGGCAGCTTCCCCAGCCGGCACTCAGGGACCCTGACGCAGGGGACGCCTGGCACCCCCGGCTCCAGCCCCACAGCTCCCACCCTGCGCCCCGAGGGACAGGCTCCGTGCCACCTCCCTGCTCCCCCCGCCGCTCCGGCCCCGCCGTCACCTCCCCGCCCCGAAACCCCCGGCCCCGACTCTTACCTGCGGAGGAGGCCGGGGCTGGCGCCGGGGAGCCGTGCCCGGCTGCGGCCGCTCTGCCGCTGCCTGCGGGGAGTTAATGATAAACCCGCGGCGCCGCAGCCCGGCTGGGCACGGCCGGCGTGGGCAGGACGGGCCGAGCCCACGGTCCGTGGGGTGAGACGGCGGCACCCAGAGCTCGGTCGCCTCCGTCCACCCGCCGCCGGGCCCGGCCGCGGTGGGACGAGGAGCGCGGCGCTCCCTGCGCAAGCCCGGCGGCGGCGGGGAGGCTGGCGGGCGGCCAGGCGGGCTGGTAGCCCGTGTTCGCCCGCCTCCGCCGGCAGCCGGCAGCCGGCCGGGAGAGCGGCTTGGGGAAAGCGAGCCGGAGGAGTCGCTGCAGCGGCGGTGGCGGTGGGATGGGGCGGGGGAAGAGAGGGGATGCTCTCCTCTCTCTCATCTGCAAAAGCAGCTGGTCGCCAAGCGCCGTACCTGGGTCTGTGTTAGCCCCCGGCGTCGCGGCCGCAACCCTCCTCCCCCCTGCTCCCCCGCCTTTTCCCCTTATCCATCCTCAAACCGTGGTGCTTCTCAGCCAGCGGCACAGCAGCCCCCAGATGGCCTGTGCTGGGCAGCAGCTCCAGCAGGAGAGCAGGGGACTCACCGGCTCGCTCCTGTTGGAAATAAACACAGACAAGTCCTCTGTGTCTTTTTATGGCCTCGCTATGGCTCCAGTGTGTTGCCGTCTCAGCACTAGCTCGGTGCCCTGGTGCTCCCACAGCCCATCCATGGATGCACAGGCTTCTGCCCGCGTTATCCCGCAAGCAGGCATCCCCCCCGGCCACACGCCCCTCTGCTCTGCCACCACTTCCCAGCTGCTCAGCCACGGAAAAGGGTTTGGGGCAAACAGAAACGAAAATATATAACTGAGGAAGTGGTTGCACAGATTGGGCCATTGCAAGCCAGTGGCTATTTGGCGTGAGGTTGTTTTTTGCTTGTGAGGTGTTTGCATCCTTATAAACAAGCTATTGAGAAGAGAGAGGCTGGTCTGTAGCCAGCTCCTGCAGCTGGGCACTTGTCCTCGGCCTGGCCACAGGGAGGGGACAGCAGCACCTGGGTTTTTCCACAGCGGCCAAAAAGTGGCACAGTAAAAAGGACTCTGAGTCTTTCAGTGACTCACACAGGTCACAAGCAGTGTCTGTGTCTAGAGCCGAGCCTCCCCACGGTCCAGGATGAGCTCTCCACTGCAGCCCTTCCCTCCCCCAGCTGATGTGTGGGGGCTGATATGGGCTGGGCAGGGCAGCACGGGGGCCTGCACACATCTGCCCCACTGGCTCCCACCCAGTGCTGGTGCCAGGAAGGCCAGCTTATCCCACTGCCTTCCCTGCCTACATCCCATCCTGCCCATGGAGAGGCTGGGTGCAGCTTATGGGGCTGTGCTGGGGACCCCGAGCTGAGAGCATGAAACCACTCTCCCTTGTCCCTGCGCTGGAGGGATGCAGCAGTGCACAGGAGTGGTTGTGGATGGGTAAGCTGGGCACCAACATGGCAGAAGGAGCCATGGTTGGGAAGAGGCAGAAGCATTAATGCCCAGGCAGGTCTTTGTAGGAGAAGCCAACATGCAGCAATGTCCCCTGGCTGGGTGGGTGGCTGGGGTAAAGCCACCCCACATGAATGGTTCTCAGACTGGCCCACACCATATGGTCTTAGAGAGAGATACGTGGCCACAGGAGAGACCCACACATGGCTGGGCAGCAAGGGCTTTACCTGGCTGTGGCCTTGGGGACAAGATGTTGTCCTTCTTCCCTTGCAGGTGGCAGCAGGGATTCACTCCTCACCCAGGTGCTTTCTGAAGCAGCGAAACGCCTGGCTGGGCAGCCTTGGGGCTGGCATCGCAGCGATGTCAGGAGTTCCCCGGCTCCATCCTTGGGCAGGTGCTCTTACTGCTGTCCAGCGAAAGCCATCACCCCATCACCCCTTGAGGCATGTCACCACTGCTTTTTCTCCCATCAGCATCTTCTGGCTGATCACACCAGGGCAGGAACCACGCAGCTGCCAAGGGAGTCCCAGTAGGGCAATGGTCCCCCCTCGGATGGCGTCCTTGCCCCGCTGGGGCCAGCACAGCCGGGCGGTATCCCCGGCCACCCCCTCCGCCCTGGCCGGCTCACACCATGGGCGTTGCCTCAGGCATATTTCCCATTCCAGTCTGTTTTTTCAGACGCCGGATAACCTGGCTCCGGCAAGTTCCTTTGAGGGTGGCCTCTCCATTGAGTGCTGCGGGGAGCAGCTGATCCCTCCTTCACCCCTGGTGCAAGCTGTTCCCTTCCTGCCATGCCATGCCGTGCCTCACACTCCTCCAGTCCAGCACCGGGGCTGGGGCTGCGGGGACTCCACCTGGGTGGCTTTGGGGACCAGGAGCAGTGTCACAGTGCTGTCACCACTCCAGGGCTCCCCAGGGAGGCATGAGAGCAGGCTGGCTGCCCTGGCCTGGCTCTACTTACAAGGGAAAAGCAAATAGGCGCTGGCTGGTTGAGCACAATGTTTGTGTCCCGGGGTGAGGTGTTGTGCTCAGGTTAAGCCAAGCTAAAGGGTCCCAGCAGGGTGGGCATCCTTGGCATCAGCAAGATGCCAAGTGGCACTCTTGGCACCCTGGCACTCTTGGCATCGGCACCCTTGTGGGCCGGCAGCACTCTGCCCTGCCCACATGAAACCTGGCAAGCAGTGGCAGGGTGCGGGACCACACGTGGGACTGTGTGTGGGACCCGGTAGCCGCTGCGAGGGAGGCAGGACTGCCTTCTTCCACAACAGAGCCAGGTTTGTGTCACCTCGTTGCAAAACTGTTTTTACAGGATGCTTCTCGCAGAGCGAGGGTGAGCCACCTCCACGGCACCACCTCCTCCAGGAGCACCACGGCTCCTCTTCATACCCACTGCCACGGCAGGAGCACTTTGCCAGCTCTATTCTGGTGGTATTTAAGAAAAAAAAAACAACCTCCAAGCTGCTGATGGAACAAGGACCCCCCATGAT
>KZ506593.1:74170-91271 GCA_002844005.1 Limosa lapponica baueri
CTGGGAAGCCTTTTGCTGTCGACAGGGATACTCCCAGCTACTCAAAACCTGAAAGCTCAGCCTATTCAGATGAAAGCTAAAGCCATCAGGGGGCTCTCTGGGAACACACCAGATAAGCTTTGAGTTAGTCAGGGCTTGTTCAGAAAATAAACACAACTTCCAGCCATGAAAAGCACGGCAGTTCAGGCTGTGCCTAACAACAGCAGGCGGGGGTTTCTCTCCAAGCAGCAGGTTTGCACAGGAAAGTTACATTTCCTCTATTTAATATTTTCCATTATTACTGTTCTTTGGACTTCTTTCCCGTCTTGAAAGGACTTCGTGACCACACGCCGCTATCAGCCATTCATGGTGGAAATGAAAACATGGGGGGAAAAAAAAGCAGCTCAAGAATGTGCTTGCAGGTGCATCCTAATCACAAAACTTCCTCCCACGCTGCAGGTCTAGAAGTGGACTTTGCCTCCAACACCATTGCTTGCGTGTGCTGTGTGAAGCAGAAAAAGCCAAGCTAAGGTGCCAGGCGAAGGAGGAAAAAGCCCATGAAATGAAAGGTCTTCAATCTGCTGAGCTGGCCATCAGCGTGGGCAAGTCCTGAAAAACCACATAGATGTCATTCCTATCTCTTCCTTCTTCCCTTCCCAGCTCGTGTAACCTGTGTTTAAGTCCTCTGTGGGAGGGAAGCAGGGCTGTGCTTACCTGCTCGGGACAATCTCGTCCACGTACTTCAGCAGGGCTGTGCTGAGGGCCTGCTCCTAAGCCGGCAGAGACTGTATTAGCTCCAGCGGTCTGGAAGGAGCTGCCGGCTCCAGCTTCATGGCTGGGGGGGCACTGCCTGCACCAGGAGACAGAGCAGAACCTAAAAATAAGCAGATAGAATTTGATCCAAGCGGAATAAATTAAGAGTCAGCTCTTTATTGCTAAGAGGACTATTTATGGGCCCTAGGCAGACCTCTTTCATGCGGGAGGCTTCAGCCCCTCTTGGCCTCTCTGAGGCTACAACACCTCACTTCTGTATCCACATTTTGGTGCTTGAAGCTTCATGTCCACCAGCCTGTGTGGTCCTTTCCTCTCCTCACCAAGTCTCTGCTGCCTTGCATTGCTTTTCCTAGCTTGAGATCTCCATTCCTGTGCTAGGGCTGATGACTCTGGGCCTTTCACCCATCTGGCCCACGTTGCTGTTATCAGCTGAGCCAGCTGACGGTGAGGACAGCTCAAGGAGAAAGCCAGATGCTGGTTTGAGGGCACTGAATGCCAAGGTATATGCCTTTCTGTCCGCAGAGTGGTTCCTGCTCTCTTGGGACCAGTGCAGAGCAGTGCTCTGCTGGGAGCCCTCTACCATCTCTTGCTTGATGAACCAAGCAGTACTGATATTTATTCTCTTCTTCCTCCCATTAATGCAGGGATGCTGGTCACTGTTTTTCCTGCTCGTATCCTGCTGGTGAAGGATAACAGTTTGCTGGAGAGCACAATTACCCAGTTAGCAAACAGGTTATTTCGTAAGGGCTGTGGTCTGCAAGGTCTCCCATCCCTGCCCATCAAGGACGCACACACTGGGCCCTTTCTGGGGGCTGGTGTCTCCAAACCTATGAGCAGGACAGGCACCTAGTCCCTGCCTCTGCCCTGGCCTGGCCTGGAAAGCCATGGCCAAGCTGCACACAGAGGTGTGCATGGTCCATGGGCACCTGGTCAGGGGCACCAGGGAGGGATGGAGGTGTCTGCAGCACCTTGAAGCTCTAGAAGGAAGGACAAATGTCTCCAGGCCACTCCAGCCCCAGCAAGGGCCACCAACATCCCATCAGGGCCAGCAGCAACAGTCCTTGCCCAAAGCATCCCACAGCGTGCAGGCACACCATCCCCTGGAGCACCTTCTGCCTGGAGTGAGGAGGCCATGAGACATGAGAAAGGTAAGAAGAGCTTAGAAAATTCTGGTGGTTTATGCTGATTAGTCATTTCCACTGATCAAACCAACATCTTCTCCCTGCCTGACTTTGTACAGTTTCTGCTCCTGCCAAGTCATTACAACCACCCACCCACAGAGCTGGAGCTCCACGTGACCACCACCTCCTCCCAGTGGCACACCACGCTGTCGCCCTGGGCCACCCATGCACCCGGGCACCCAGGCACCCCACTGCTGGTACCCCACGCCAGGGTGCAGTTGCTCTCCTGCACAAGGTGAGGGCGTGAGAAGATAAGCAGAGGCGTGTCCCCTTGAGATTCACCTTCTCCTCTGGGATCAGTCCCACCAGCACTCGCTCCTCCAGGCAAATTCCTGCGTGAGTGGTTGTTCTGGAGTCACTGAAGTAGCTGCTGCCTGCACAGGAGACGTTGCAGGAGTTGACTTCTCTGGCTCGAGAGAGAAACGAAGGGTGGGAAGGAGGCAAGAGCAGTCCTTTGAAGCTGCCAAGCCAGTCCGTGTGCAAGCTCTCCATCCCTTGTTCCACTGACGCAACTGGGAGTGCCTCTGCCTTGACAGGGCTTGTGTCTCCGCCACAGGCAAGCGTAGCAGCTGCCCCCTTGAGAGGGATCATCGTGTGCTTGTTTCACTCCCGAAGGCAAAACCCAGCCCAGGAATCTCAGCCGGTGTGCTGTGTCTCACAGCACAGTAAGGATGCCTGAAGCAAAGACCCTGCAGCAGGACACCAGCCCCATGCACTGCCAGGAAGGAGGGTAGGGGTGGGCAGCTCCCCAGGCTTGCGCAATAGGCTAGGGAAGCCCATGGCCAAGAGCCTTTTCAGGGGAGCAGCTTAAAGCCTGGGCTCCCCCTTCATTTTATGAGCAGACAAACAACCAAGCAGGGAGGACCGGGCATCTCCACCGGGGGCTGCAGAGAGCTGGGGGTGGGCAGCTGCCTGGCATCAATGAAGGTCTGACTGCAGATCCTGGCAGGACACTGCTGGTGGGGCTGCCACATGCCAAGGCTGAGAAGACAGAGAGATGTGGCCGAACAAACCCAGAAGAGGTGAAAAGAGGCTGAGGTGGAAGGAGAAGGGTCCCTGGAGCAGAGGGGCTGCAGGTTGGTTCCGGAGACACTGGAACAGATTGCCCAGAGAAGCTGTGGCTGCCCCATCCCTTGAGGTGTTCAAGGTCATGTTGGATGGGGCTTTGAGCAACCTGGTTTAGTGGAAGGTGTCCGTGCTCAGGGCAGGAACAAGATGATCTTCAAGGTCCCTTCCAACTCTAACCATTCTACGATTCTATGGCTCTGAGGCCAGCTCACGGTGTTGCCCACATGTCCTCCTCTACTCACCTTCTCACATCTTAGCAAGGAGGTTGTTTTACTGGGCTCCTCCCCCAATTTGCTGTGGAAAAAACCCAGCAGCTAATACCATGGAATATAAAATGATGGCCTGGAGTCCCAGGTGCTGGTGGCACTGAGGTCTGGCAGCTGAGAAGAGAGTCTCCTGCTCAACCTGGGCACCAACTGTCCAGGCCTTGGGGCTCTGTATAGCTCAGCCCCCCTGGTACCTGACCCTGGCAATGTGGGACTTCCTGCCAAAGCGGCAGCACCTGGCCTAGGGTCCTCTGCCCGTCAGTCACTTCGGCTGAAAGCAGAGCTCCCCTGTGCGTCAGCAGCCATTACTTCATCTCCTCCCCTCCAGCCACAAGATGACTGCAGCATCAGAAGGACATCTCCATTACTAATGTGTGTAGATGAGATGCCAGCTCCAGCTCTTCCACCTGTCTTGACTCACCAGCTTACGCCCCAGCTGCAGGTCTCCTCCCCAGGCCATGATGGTGGAGAGCCACCAGCCAGTTAGAGACCTCTCTGCCAAGCCTTAGGTCCTCCTCTCAGCCAAGGGGGATCATGGGACCATCCAGCAAGGATGTGGGGAAGCAAACCTGGTTCATGTGGTCTGCTGGGGTGTCTAGCGAGATGTCTGGCCAGGCATCTCACCACAGGTCCTCGGGGACACTGTGCTGTATGGGAAGGAGAGAGGACAGACCTGCTGGGCAGATCAGTCATTACAGGACTGAAGTAAAGGGTCTGTTTTCACAGCAAAGGGAGGTTACCCATGGAGAAACATTGAATGCATCCAGAAATTATCTGAAATAGGGCAGGGGTAGCAAAGTGACCGTGTTTGCCATCAGCACTGAGCTCTTCAGAGCTGAGCAGACAAAGGCTGGCCTCGAGGAGCTGGTGGGTCCCTCTCCCCTAGTGGTGGGACAGTAAGGTGGCCACGGAAACTCAGGCAAAGGCAGAGCAAACACACAAAAACCAGTCGTAACGTTGGTAGCCCAGCAATGGGCTTGGACTGGTGTGTCCCCTCCCAGAAAGGAGATCTTGGGAGTAGTGCTAAATGATGTTTCCAAAATGTCTGAAGCAGAGAAAGCAGAAAACTGAATGTTGAAAGTGGGTAGGAAAGAAAGAGAGGGCGAGAAAAGAAGCATTGCCACTGCATAAGCTGGTGATGCACCCACACTCAGGAGGCAGTATGTGGGTCTGGCTCTCCCCTTTGCCCCCGTCTCCAGAGGGATATGGAAGATGTTCAGGGAAGGGAAGTAGGAATGACCCAAGCTCTGGAGCAGCCTCTGTGTGAGGAATGGCTCCACGGCCAGGAAAAGGGATGACAGAGAGGGGTGTGATATGGATCTGCACTGTCTTGGGAGGCACGTGAAGGTCTGGAGGGGTGATTACTCACTATCTCTTCCAGTACCAGAGGATAAGCTCCAAGCGAAACTACCTGGAGGGAAGTTTAAAATAAGGAAAAGGAAGTGGTTCTTGGTGCAACGTATAGTTAAACCATGGAGCTCCTCACCACAGGATGTGACAGATGCAAAGCATTTAAACAGGAACTGGATGAATTCATGGAAGAAAAATCCTTTGGGTTATTAAATACAAAGAACCACCATCTCTTCCTTAAGGCTGAAGGACTGGTGGGAGCTTGGGGACTATTCTCAGGAAGTCTTGCTGTGCCCTTACTCCATGCCTCTCTAAACATCTGCTGCAGGCCACAGCTGGAGCCAGGATATTGGCTTAGATGAGCTATCACAGGGCTCTTATGTTTTGTCACACCGCTGCCCTGAGATGAAGCCACGGACCGGGAACATGGCACACCACTTCCTCGCCCAAGGGGAGCCCGGGTTGCTGCAGTCGCAGGCTCTGCAGGGAGGCTGCCCCACACGTGGGGCTCAGCCTGAACTTTGCTGTGTGCCAGACCAGCCGTGTCACCATGAGGTGGTCCCGTTCCCTTTGGTTTTAGGAGAATAGTTCATAATAGTCAGCTGAAGTTCGCTACTTTTCTTAAAGCACTTTTTGGAATGCCTCACCACAGGGCGCATCCCTCTGCCCGGTCTCCTCTGGGTTTTCTGGCCACATACAGCCTAATGAAAGCAAATGCTGTGCTGCCAACAGCTGCCTGGAGATGTCCTTGAGACAGAGGAGGGGAAAAGACTCTGAGAATTCAAGGAAACCACAACACATGTTCCGGTGACAAAAAATAATTTTTAAAAGGTTCTTTTGCTAGGACTCAGTCCTGCCTCTGTCACCAGCTCACACCTCTGCGTGCACATCTCCCCTCTGCCGCTTAACGCTTGTGTTTTAATCAGCTCAGAGGTGGCAGGAGCTGGTGATTCGGACACAGCAGCTGAGTCCAGTGTCTTCTGTTTGCCTGCTGCCACGTGGTCTGACAATACGATCCGGTCGCTGTGATACCCAGGCAGCCCTACTGGATTCAGTCCACGTTTGGAGATTTCTGAACATCATCTCCAGTTCCCCCGGGTGACAAAACAAACCCCACAGCAAGGGCACGCAGAGAGATGCTGTCATGTGCTTGGAGTTCCCTGCAATGCACCAGTTCTCAGCAGCTGGGTACCAGCTGCTAGTTACGGAGATGTGACTCCACTGGCTTTAACGGGAAGATCTAACTCCGGCCCGTCTGTTGTTTGGGATAGGGTCCAGCAGAGGTGAAACAAGGAGAAATTTCTATTTTTAGAAATGTTTGTTTTCAGGATAATTTTTCACAGCGGTGACTGACAGGGCTTCATGTGCTCCAGAGACTGAAAACACCAGTCACAGCATGGGTCACTGGCAGCTACCTGACCCTTGGGAAGTGAACAGGGTGCTTCGGGGGGAATGATCCTTTTTGTAGCTCCTGTCCCAGCCTGCCATGACAAACCGTCCCAGTAGAGCAGCACAGACATGCTGGGGATATCCAGCACTGTGGCTGGCAGAGAGCTCCCAGACAAGACCTGGTGCCTGTTTTGACTTAATGCATTGCTGCTGCAGTTCGTGCTGCAGCATCCAAGGGATACTCTGGATGCATTGACCACCTCTAAGCCAGCAGTGACACAGGAGAGAGGAACACTGTCACCTGCTGTACTCCATGGCTGCAGCACATCTACCCTTCAGTGAATGTCAAACATTCATTTCTTCCCCTCTGGTCTCAGAGTTTTCCTTGTCTCCTTCCCTGCAGAGGGGAGGCAGGTCCCACACACCTGCATTTTTCCTGAAAAGCCTCAGAGTGATGCAAATGGCCAGTCTCAGACAGCAGCCTGGGTGCCAGTCCTAGGAGCCTGGCTCCATCAGGCTGGGTAGCATGGGCTTGCCATGGGGAATTTCCCCTCCTTTGGGGACCCAGGAGGTCTCTGTGTCCCGCTGGAGGCAGGACCAGAA
Organism: Limosa lapponica baueri; assembly: GCA_002844005.1. Classification (NCBI taxonomy): domain Eukaryota; kingdom Metazoa; phylum Chordata; class Aves; order Charadriiformes; family Scolopacidae; genus Limosa; species Limosa lapponica. Next base: position 80,781 of record KZ506593.1, read on the forward strand.
GAGACCTTGGGACAGCAGGGGAACTACTTCACTTAGGAGAGAGGTAACGAGTCCTGTGCCTGAGTCACACAAGATTTCGATCTGTTCCCCAGGTACTAGTGGGCTTCGGACCAGGCCAGCAGCACCTGTCATCAGGGTGAGCCATCCTCATGTGACATTCCTGTGCCAAGCATCAGTTGCCACCATGCAGACGTGGCCTCACAGACCCGAAGGAGATGGCTGCAGAAAGGACCGTGGGTATGACAACTCTGCACCCAGAGCCTCGTGCAGTGATAATTAAAAATGCCTGCATTTTCTCTTGGTCTCAGTGTCAACAAGACCAGGCACAGAGCAGCTACAAGCAGAGCTGTGTTGCCACCATGAAGCCGCTCTGCAGCTGAATCTTGTCACGGGCTGTCCCTGTGTTGGCTGGAGCATCTAACACAGACACCTGCTTTTGCAAACCGTGGCCCCTGCTGAGCCGCCATTCATCAGTGCTAAAATTAGCCGAAGGCCCAACAATAAAGGAGCCCTTGAATGAGCTCGCTCTGAAGAGCATCAAAGCAGGACAGCCTGCACCCTTTTCATCTGCTCAGATGATAAAGTGAGACCCACACGGCATGACTGCTGCTCTGGAGGAGATGTGGAGCAGGGCCTTGTGCATCGAGGGGGTGATTGATTTGTTAGTGATATTTCCAGTACTGTGGTGACAATAACATGTGATGAGCCTTTCCCCTTATCTGGCACTTTCCACCCTGCGCTTTTCACAAACGCTAATGAACCAGAGCTCGTGATGATCTTTGGAGGAGGGGAGAGAAAAAATTCAGGCATAATCAAACAGCATCTCTCAGCCCATGGTTTTTTTTTTTATCTCAACAAGAATAAGCTTTTGAATGACATGAAAAGCTGTGCCATTGAGTAGAGAAGATGTTTGAGCCTGCAGGTGACTGTTGGAAGGGACAAGACACAAGTGGATCCTACCCCTGGGAGGACACGCTCACGAAGGGGCTGGAGCCCCAGGTTTCCAGCCACAATATGTCTGGAATCAGGCGCTCCAACCTCAGTCCAAATCCTGGGATACTTTGCTCAGTAGCATCCCAGTGCCGTGCACTTGTGCACGGCATCCAGGAGATGGGCCAGCACTCAGCATCCCTCAGAGCTATTATCCTGCAAATATCCAGGATGTAGAAATCAGGAGGGTGATCTAGGAAACATCATGTTTAAAAATCACAGAGACATTTACAAACAAGCTCCTGGAGGGATGGGGCTCCTTTCCACCGTGCCATCCTCTCCAGGCTCTCTGGGGTGCTCTCAAATATGTTTTCCTTTTCAATCTTGGGAGGGAGCAACTTGCTTTAACAAAAAAAATGGAAGGAACTGAAATGCCCTGACTCCACAGGACCAACTCCATGACCCCTGAGGAGGTGCTGATAAAAGCCACTGCACGATGTGCTGTTACTAATAAAATCACCAGACTCAGCAGCCCTTGATTGGTTCCCTCAGCTGCAATCTGCTCGAGTGCTGATCCTCATCCAGAGGCAGCCTCTAAGTGTTGTAAGATTCAGGAGGTGGGAGGCAGAGGGAGCATCCCTGCTGCGGGGGAAGCTGGGTGACAGGGGGACACAGCCTCTGCTCATTGCTCTGTATCATTTCTCCCCCAGTGTGTAAAGAGATCCAGAGCACCCCTAGAAGAGGGTGATGGCCAACCCACTGGGATGGACTGTGCTCAGCTGGCTCCTGCCACCGGAGAGCAGCAGTGTCCATCCACCCAAAGCCTGTGCTGGGCAGACAGGACCAAGCTGGCCACATCCTGCTCTCCAGGCTCTTGCTCTGCTGCTGCAGCAGATACTCTGCGCCGCCTGCATTCGTTCCTCATATCCTCCCTGGCATCCTAAATCACAGCACATGGCGTGTATAAAAATCCATGTTCCCTAAAATGGTTCAAGAAATTATACTTGGGGGGAAGATTTACTCCCAGGTGTGTCAGCTGTCATCCACAAGCTGAATTATTTAGCATTAGACAAGACTCACCTCAGTGATTTGAACCCGACTGACTTCAGCAGTTTCACAGAGGAAATGTGCCTCGGATGCCAAATACCAGTACTCTGCACTAGCAGGGTAATTAATTCAAAAGCACCAGAGAAGCTGCTGCTGAAGACTTATCCACAGCACTTGACATGCAGTGAATCAGCTGTGCTGCCATGCACATTTTTTTTGGCCTGTGACTTCTTCAGAATCTTTTGCCTCACTTCCCAGTGCATCATCCACTGAAGTACCGAAGCACTTTCAAGTCTGACATCACTGGAAAGACTGGACCTCAGCTTCACCCCTGTTCAGCAAATTGTCCCTAGCGATTGTGCCAATGGAAAGGAGCTGCAGTTCCTCTGTCTGCCCACAAACACTTCTGGAGCTGCACAGCCTCTTAGCACTGGATTAGGGAAGGAACCTGTTTTTAGAAATCTCGTGGCCCTTCAGGGAGTTAAGGCAAGGTATCCCGAAAGAAACCAGATGAGCTCCACCAAGAAAGAAACTTTTAGGGATCTCATCTGTCTGAACCGTTTTGCCCGTGTGGATATCCCAAGCTCTGCAGCAGAGCCAGGGCAATTCCAGCACCTGCAGACACTGCTGCTTGGCACTAGTATGCTCACTAGAGAAACTTTGCAGAAACGAGCCTTCCAGGAAACAAGTTCATTGGTAGAGCTTCAGCTGTGCAATAACGGCATTTCCTATGAATCATCAGAATTACTTGAAAATCCCCCTTTTCCTGGCTCGAAAAACCCCCTCACTCCAAACAGCCAAGAACATCCCAGACTGCAGAATTCCCCATCTAACTTCTTGCAAGACTTGGAAATGGTGCTATTAGTTCATGGACACCTTCTCCCCAGACTCAGATACCTTTGGTCCAAGTCAAGCACCGTGAGAATAAGATTTGTCCCACTGTCCCAGCCCCGCTCCAGGGCCCCTCGTGTCCTTTCTCTGCTGGTGCGATGCTACATCCACGCTGTCCTGGCTGTGGATGGTGGGGTCTGTCCAGAGACACGATGTGGTCAAATGCAAGGGTTTGGCATAAGTGGGGAAGGCTTGCCCCAGCCTTGCCTGGTTCTGCTGCCCTTCTTCTGCAGCAGCGCCGGAGATGAAATCCCAGGCTCCAGGTCAGACATGGCACGGCTGCTCATATCTTTTCTGATGCAACAAGGCATCGTCTGTGCTGGCTGTAAACCTGGACTAGGAGGGATGACAACTTTCTGAGGGTTATGTGCGAACACTTAAAGCAGGCACCCTTGCCAAAAATAATGGTGCCTCTTGCCTTGTGCCAGCACTGGCATTGAGGCTTTGCACTGAGAGCCAGCCTGGCAAATGCAGCCGGTGTCAGACTGCTCCGGAAAAACAGAGTTATTTTCAACCTGGACCAGTTCCCTGGGCTGGCTCCCCACAGCCCCCTGCCCAGCCCTGCCGGCACAGGGGAGGGAGCAGCGGGAGGGCAGGGAGAAGTGGCCCTGGCAGGGGTGGCCAGCAGCACCTCTTTGGTGCCTGTGGATGCCCTTGGCGTGGGTGGGTGTCAGGCAGGACACGTCCCAAGGAATGTGGAGAGACCGGATCCCTCCTGCCCCATTGGAATGACCTGGTGAGCCCCACATCACCCTGCTCTGCCAGAGGCACCTGCGGGGGAGCACGGCTTGGCCAGATGGGTGGCAAAGGCACACAGACAGGACCGTCTGAAGGTGAGACACGTCATGTGGGATCCCAGCACAAGCCTGGTTTGGTTCCTACTGGCACAAGCTGCTCCTCTCCAGCTGCTTTCCCGAACGCTGTTAGCCCTGCTAAAAATAGCTGGATGGAGAGTCAGCTGAGGTCAGGGCAGAGCCCAAGCCCAGGGGCTCGGAGGGAGGGCAAACGCCCCTGTGTGAAGGGCATGCTGCTGGTGCAACAGCCTGGACAGAGGGGAGTGTGAGGAGATGCTAGAGCAGAATGGGTGTCCCCAGACAAGCAACCTGCTGTGTCTACAAACCTGCAACCCAGACCTAATTTAAAACACATTTCCTCAGCCGTGCCAGAAGCGCACTTGTCCCTCCTGCCAAAGAGCAAAGAAATTCTGAGATGACTTTGGCTGCTCAGGACTCAACGAAACCCGTTGGTGGTGTCTCGTTTTGTTCATCTGCACCCGGGTTTTGCCCACTGACAGGGAAAAATGGGAGCAAAACAAACTGCCTTGGGTTTTCCATCTCTCTGAGACAACAAACACTTCAGAGAGCAGATCAATCCTTGGGTTGAAGATTAGGACCTTGCTTATTCTTGACTACACAGAGTTCACAGAGTGAATGTGCCCCTCTGAAGAGGGGCTGATGCTAGGTGGCTGGAGGGACAAGTCAAAAGACAGAAGACAGCAGTTTTATTTCTGAAGATCTTGGGCTTCTGCTGATCACACTCTTCTTTTTCCTTTGCATCAGCTCCAGCTTTGTTGGACCTTGCCATGAGACAATTTTATTCCCTAAACCATTATAAAACTAGCCTGGCAAAACAAAGGAATTGTCTCCTGCCAGGTTAGGAGGTGCATCAGCTTGGTGAGGGGCTGGACTGCCGGAGTGGCTGGCCAGGAGAGCAGGACTCTGCTGCTGGGCAGGGGATGGGATCTGTCACCTCAGCTCAGCAGTGGCATGTACCTTCACCCTTTGCCATCCGTATTGCAGAATAGCTCAGGATGTGCATCCCTGGTGCTCCCAGGTTCTACCTGCAGCAGCAGGAGGGAAGCCCTGGGAGATGGCAACTCCACGCTGAAGAGGCTCTGAAATTATAACTTGACCTGAATGTGAGCTGACTGCTCTGGAGCAGAGGCACTGCATGCCCTTTGACTTTTTCAATCATGACTTTGCTTAGCTTGTCATTTCACTGCTCCTCCCTCCCCAGGAGCCTGAGACATCCCTGCTGTCCAGGAAGATGAGCAGTTCCCTCCTGCTCCAACTTCACAGCAGCACATATTTGCTGACACAGTCACAAGCATGCAAAGAGGATGCCGCTCCATCAGTGCTGCATCAAACAGCTGGTGTATTACACCAAAAACACTCCTCTCCTTTGCTGGGATCAAATTAAGACATTTAGGGATGCTCAGTTGCAAAGCAGGCACAAATAAAGGGTAAGCAATGCTGGGATCAAGGAGGGCCGATTCCACTGGAAGCTTGGTTATGCAGCAGGACTTCTGCCCTATCTTCTGGAAAGAGAAGAGAGGGGATTTATTCCATTGACTTTATCAAGTGATGCAGCTATAAACGTGTTTTCATTGTCTCAGTGTCCCTGAAAGATGTGAAAAAATAATAATGAACAAGAGCTAAAGAATAGCTTGCGGGTCCAGCTCACCCCATCCTCTTCGGTGGTGGTGCTGAGGCTGGTGTTCTCCCTGTTAGCAGTGAATTCAACGATTCTCATGCTCTCTCCTGGGTGTCTGCAGAGCATCTCTCCAGGCAGCAGGAGATGTTTCTTCAGTTTTCCCATATGACCGCTCCCATCTGGTGTTTTGGCTGACAGTATGTCATTGCCAACAGGGGACAACCCTTGCACTGTCCCCTGGAGCTCCTTGAGCAATTCGAGTCACTAGTCTGGCAGAACATTAACCTGGAGAAAACACCAAGAGAAACCATTTGGACAATTTTCTGTAGGCTCAGGGAGCTGAACTGACCACAGAGGTTCTGAGGAGCTGGGACACTGAGAACAGGGCAAGTAGGAGGGGAGAAGGACGCAGAAGCGAGACCACCCTGTATGAGCACCAGTGAGTCAGACCATGCCAGCTGCTGTGAAACCACTGCCTAAAATTCCCCTCCCAACTTACATTTTCAGTGCTTTTAATTGATACCATTTAAAATCCAACCAGTATCTTAGTGGGGTTTATGTTTGTGCAGATCTTGGGTTGTTCGTGTTTGTCTTCACCAACTTCTGTGCTTTCCTAAAGACTCAGGACACAACGCCCAAGGCAGAGGCCGTGGCAGAATTTTTACAAGGCCAGGACTGCTTCCACACTGTCAGCATCGCTACTGCTCAGCAAGGCAAACCCCAACCGTCGGGCCATAGGATGTGGTTTTCCTCAAGGGGCTGGGACGGGAATTTTCCTGCACCGTGGCATGAAGACAGAACAGATTCATGGGCCAAAATAAAAAAGAGCAAAAGGTCTTGCACAGGTGGACTTTGTCCTGATGCAAGAGGGGACAACACGCCAGGTGAGACCCACCTCTAAATCTGAACAGCTTCTGGACTTGCAGGATCCATCAGGCTATGCGGCTCCTCCAACATCATGCTCTGAATAGTGCTGTTCATTCACTGCGGTAAATTCACTGCCTACCCAGAAACAGGCATGCACCTTTCTTCTTCTCTGAAATTAAATCAACCTCTCCTTGCTACAAGAGGAGACATAAACAGAGCCCTGGAGTGGCTGAGATGTACATCTGAAACATAGGATCCAACATGATGTCCCCAGCCTGTAAACAGATCCCATGGTCTGCAACCACAGGAGTGAGGAAATGGGAAACAGGTTGAGGTCATCTTGGCGTGGCACATGGGGTCCCCAGCTCTCTCTTCCTTCACCTCTCCAATAAACATCAGGATGCCTGGAGCTGCCAGGGCTGGAGACGGGGCAGAGATGCTCCCCACACTCCTGGTCCCAGTGCGGCAGGGTGTTCACAGGTATCCTCACCGCTCCCAGCCAGGGGTGATGGAGCTGCAGCTGTGCTGGTAAGTCTTCCATCTCTTCTGTGTCCTGGTTTTAGCCTGGTTTATGCTGGCAGACTTCTGCCATCTCTGTGCTCTCCTCCAGCCTGTCCTGCAGCCCTTCCTACATCGCCTAGATTGATCCTCCTTTGAATTCCCCCACTCCCATCCCTGCTGCAGGACCCATTAGGGAATGCGTGTTGAAAATGACCAAGACACAAAAATACCAAATGCTGACTGCTGGTCATCTTTGCACAACACCCAACCAGACTGCAGGCATTTTGAGGAAGATGTGTGCCTGGGTGCATTGGCTCCAGGTGCGGTTGGACCAGTCCCTGTCCTGTGTGATGTCGCCTGGCCCCAGGCACCAGCAGCGTCCCCTGGACTCAGAGATGTCCCCCAGCGGGCGGGAGGTGGCAGCATTGCATAGCCCAGGAGATCCTGCTCTCCTGCATACCCATGCATAGTCTATTTACCGGCCAGGAGATGCAGACCTGTTTTTCCAGCTCCTCCAAGGATAAGTGACTCAGGCCAAACGATTCCAAACTGCTCAGATCCCATCCAGAGCAACCACTACAAACAACCAAACCCCAGAGACTGGTAAGTGCACATCAGTCCTAAGCTGCCTGCAAATCACCATCAACAGCAATGAGAGGGCAACTGAGGACACAGGGGCTCTGCATTTAAAAATGAGTGCGATGATTAAGATACCTCGTTTGCCCTTGAAACTCCAGCCCCCTTAACTAGTGTGTGATGTATCTGAGCTCCTCCGCACAAGATCCACATTGCTTTTGAGTGACAAGAGTGCAGATATTCTTGCTAGCGCAAATGCTCTTCAACAGAACCTCGACAGAGGTGGGAACGAGTTGGAGGCCAGCTTGCTCTCAGAGCATCGTTTTCATTCTGGTGCATCTGGCACAGTCCCGGCTGATTTTGAATCCTTTGCATTTTATTTTTACTAGAAATGCGGTGGGAACTGTAGAAAAACCTTGGATCTAAGCTCCCTGAAATACAAGGGGAACTTGGAGCTGGTATTTGCAGTTCGAGGCATTGCTGGCTGCTGGTCTTCCTGCTCCATTCCTCCTGGTCTCTCACTATGGAGCTGACCGAGTCCACCACAGGAAGAAACACAGGCAAATCACCCACCCCTCACTGCCTAACAGCCAGATGGACACAAGCCAGGACTTTCTTGCACTTGTGCAGGCAGAAAGTGTTTGTACCACAGTGCCTTTACCAAGCTAGAAAGCAGCATGGTGAGTGCCTCTGTCACGGTGTGGATGCTGCTCTGCTAAGAGGACCTTTGTATGAACATCTTCCCACTGATAACAGCAGTGTCCTAACCTGAATCTCTTAATCTCACTTTTCTGAACTACTACAAAAAACTCTGTGCATAGACTAGTCTTAAAATCAAACATTTTATTATTCTTATGGCTTTGGGTGCACCAGGCAAGTTGGAAAGCAGTTTCTCTGACTGCCCACCTTAAAAGTAGACACCTTGAGTAGTCTTTCCTTCTACATACATGAGCTACATTACCGTAGATCTTTCTTTCTCCTGCAGACTGAATCATTTCCCAAATGTAGGCTTGCACAGCAGAAGACGCCGCTCTGACAGGGAGTGATGATGAGTCACCGGGAATTCACAGTTTTGTGTTCCTGCAAAGGAAAAACTCACAGCACCGAGCGAGGGGGCAACGGAGGAGAGCTCAGTTTTGACAGACAGCAAGAAACAGCTCCCGAAGCACGAGCTGCTGGGTCAAAGCAATCCAGGGAAGGAGAAGAGCCAGGTGTAACGGCCATGTGAAGGCGGGGGCTGCAGGGCCAAGCGCTGTGGCCATGCTGGGTGGCTCGGCCTGCATCATGGTCCTTGCAGGGGGGCCACACGGCTGCATAGTCAGGGCAATCCCAAGCACAAACACAGTCTGGGCAGAGAATGGATTGAGAGCAGCCCTGAGGAGAAGGGCTTGCAGGCGTTGGTTGATGAGAAGCTCAACATGACCTGGAAACGTGTGCTCACAGCCCAGAAAACCATCTGCATCCTGGGCTGCATCCCCAGAAGGTCGAGGGAGGTGATTCTGCCCCTCTGCTCTGGTGAGACCCCACCTGGAGTACTGCCTCCAGCTCTGGGGCCCCCAACATAAGAAGGACATGGACCTGTTGGAGTGGGTCCAGAGGAGGCCACCAAGATGCTCAGAGGGCTGGAGCACCTCTGCTATGAGGACAGCCTGAGAGAGTTGGGGTTGTTCAAGCTGTAGAAGAGATGGCTCCGGGGAGACCTTATAGCTCCTTCCAGTGCCTAACGGGGGCTACAGGAGTGATGGGGAAGGACTCTTTATGAGGGAGTGTAGCAATAGGGGTAACGGTTTTAAACTGAAAGAGGGGAGATTTAGATTAGATATTGGGAAGGAATTCTTTACTGTGAGGGTGGTGAGGCACTGGCACGGGTTGCCCAGAGAAGCTGTGTATGCCCCATCCCTGGAGGTGTTCCAAGGCCAGGCTGGATGGGGCTTTGAGCAACCTGGTGCGGTGGGAGGTGTCTAGTGGAACTCGTGATCTTTAAGGTCCCTTCCAACCCAAGCCATTCTATGATTCTGTCGTGATTCTACGGGGTCCTCCTGAACCTGCACCTGGATTGAGAAACGCCTGGCAGAAATGCATGAGGCCAGTCCAGGATCTGCAGTGCTGGGCACTGCCATCTCAGCAGGCCGAGGCTGAAGGCTGGAGGGATAAACCAGACACGGCAGGCTGAGTGGCAAAGGGTAATGAAGCAGATGTTTATGTGCACACAGGAGCGGGGAAGATGCCGGGAGCTCCTCAGCGCAGCCCCATGACCCACCAGGCTGTGGATCCCGCAGGGCCACGGCGGCAGGAGGGCAGGAGACAGGTTGTTTTTTGGTTCATTTGTATATGAAACCAGACCATTAACAGACACGCAGATCGGGGTTTGGGCTTTGATAAGAACCTTGAAAGGGCGCCAGCAGCCTGGCCGCAACCCCACATCAGAGGGGCGAGGCCTGCGTCACAGCGGTGACACACCCGACCCCAACAGCCACCCCCACAGCCAGCCAGGCTGCACACCCGGCTGCCCAGGCCAGCGAGGAGCTCCCCACCGCCTGAGGGACGCAGGGACAGGGGGAGCCTCAGGAGGGGGCCTGGCGGCTTTGGAGCCCCCCCTGCTCCCAGCCCCAATCGCGGCAGGCCCAGCCGAAGCGGAGTGGGGGCGCCTGCCCCTTTAAGAAGAGAGTGAGGGCACGTATGCGCCTCTTCTTCCTCTTCCGCCCGGGCCCGGCTTCGAGAAATGCGCATGCGCGCAGCCAGCCGGCGCCGCGTCGCCAGGGCGGGGGCGGGTGAGGAGGGTCGCCGCTCATTGGCTGTGAGGGCAGGCGGTGCGTGCGCATGCGCAACGGGCCTATCACGGCCCTCGCCCCGTCCTGCGCGCAGGCGCGCTGCGGGACGGAGGCGGACTTCCCCGAGCGCATGCGCAGCGCCCGCCCCGCCCCGCTCCCAGCGTGCCCCGCGCGGTGAAGAAGCGGCGGCTGCAGGCTGGGGGCATTTTGTGTCCGCGGTAGCAGCGGTTGAGAGACAAGATGGCGGCGGCGGCCGAGTGAGGGGCCGGCGGCGGCCGGGACCCGGCGGGCTTCGCGTTTCCCTTCCCCTCCCCCTTCTCCCCTTCCCTTGCCCTCGCAGCACTTTGGTGGCCGCCCCTCGTCTTTCTGGAGGGCGGCGAGAGCCGAGCGCCGCCCGGCCGGGGAGCGGGACAGAGCCGCGGAGTGGGGCGCCTGCCGGAGGGGCCCGGCTGGAGCTGAGCGGCGGGGACCAGCC
>KZ506593.1:101783-127348 GCA_002844005.1 Limosa lapponica baueri
GCCATATTACATTGATTATGCAAATACGGGAGTAAGGAGTACTTGCCAAGTTCTTACGTATCATAATATCCAAGGTTTCCTAAGAAGAGCCAAGACTTCTAACACTTTTACTCGGAGCTGCCAGTAGTAGCAGCTACTGGACTTTGAATGGACACGATGTGGCCTTACTTCTTAATCCCATTTTCCCTGGAAATGTTCCAAGGGAAATGAAAACTTACTTGCAGTGTTAGCATAGTAAATAAAGCACAAGTTCCTCCAATAACCTAGCAGAAGTTTTAGATGCCAGTAGTGAAATGAATAGATGTGGCAGTCTTCCGTGAAGAATCACAGGCAGGTAAACATGAAAATTAAATGATAAAAGGTCCTGTCTTATTTATTTGTCTTGCAGAGTTGATTCTGCTTTCCACTAGTGCAAAATGGTCAGGAGATTTAAAATTTTCTCAGGCCCATGCAGAAGTAGGCCAAATGGATGTTGTGCAATCAACCTGAATTACTGCACTTACGAAGCAGAGAGATCCCTGTAGAGGAACCAAATGCTTTTAAAAACGTAGCTCCCAGGGTAGGCTTCTTTTTTATCAGCTTCACTTTTTCTGTGATGCTGTAACTAAATTTTCGTAGCTCAGTTGAAGACTGATCTTTGATCCTTTTCCCCTTACGCTGTGGTCTCTTGGGCACTGAATCATTACTGAACAATTACACTCAGCATCTGAATTGGACTTCCATTTCTTGAAGAAAATCATATTTTATCTAAATCTTGATTTACACCCTCGAATGCTTCAATTCAGCTCATTATTCTTTAGACTTTTTCACAACAAACCTAAATTTCATATGACAGAATGACTAGGCAGGTCAGTTGGTCCAGTTTTCATTGCTCTAGATGACCATAATGTTTCATTTTCAACCGTGACCTATGGAGTTGTTTATAGAGCCTTGTCAGAATGGCTCAGCCATTCACATAGGTGACCTTGATAGAAACGAAGAAGTAGATTTACAGGCATAGGTGGTAATTCTTGAACTGAAGCTGTTTTGTAGTTCAGAACTTTTCTCAACAGTGTCTCATTTTGACTTTTTCTCCATCTCTGCATTGCATTTTTTAAATACTCAGTTGCTCTTGCGGTTGAAACTGATTTGTAGCACTCCTTAAAAGGGCCTGGCTAGGCAGGTCTTTTCAAAATGCATGTTTCATGGCTCAGTGTCAGGTTGCGGTGTGAATATTAACCTTTTCATAAATTACAAACTTTATCACGTAATACCATTAGCGTGCTTTTATAGTTGAGTCACTTGTAAGTTTGGGGGTTTTTGTACATCATAGTACATTCAGTGAATTTTTAGAAGGCAAAAACTGATAAATAGTACTTACAGTATTGGTATGATTATTAATATGTTGGAGGAAAACTTCTGTTGACATTTCATTTGAATGATTGCTTTCAAAATACGTATTTTCTGCATCCCCCTTTCATGTAGGGAATGAGTAAAGGTCCTAGAGTGACCTGTAAAACAATGAGTATGATCCGCAGCTCATATTTAACTTTTATCAAATCTATAACAGTGCATCATGAAGTGCGTGATTTCTACTAGAGTCCTGAAAGCAGGAAGGTACAGGCCAGTAGTTCCTGAAACAAATCCAAATATAGAATCTTTTCTCTATGGTTTTGTAAACATTTTGCTTTACTACCCTGGCTGAGCTTGGAATCCTGTGAGTACCAAGGAATTTGTTGGCTTTATCAGTGGCAACTATTTTCCAGACAACTATGTGTTAGTCTCCCGGAGTCATTGCCTAAAGTGGAAATAAAATGTCTATACAGATCTTTAAGCCCCTGCTACTACTGTGTTTGAGCTGTATCTTGATTTATTTTTTTATCTGCATGCTTTTATTATGGGGTATATTTTTGGTGTATCTTGCCTGCACCACTGTTGTTGGGAAGACTTCTCCAGGAGAGAGCTGGTCAGTGCCTTGCCCATCGACTGCTGGGACTAGGTCCTTGTCATAAGGACTAGGTGCCTTGCGGAGGCAAAATGTAGCCTTCTGATCAATAAGGTGTTGAATCTTTACAGTGATGTACCAGTAGTCAGCACAGCTTCATCAACAGTGTTTCACACATACCTCTCACTTAACTGTAGGTGTCTGTAATGTGCAGAAGGACTGTAGAAAAGAATATTCAGCTCCTGTCTTTCTGTGCCCATTTAAAGTACAGAAGTTCACAGCTGAGATTTGCAGAAGTGAAGGGTGTGACTCCAGGTCTTCTCAGACAGCTTAGGTCGTGAAATACAATTGCAGGTAACATAAAGCAATACTGTGATAGAAATAATAGACATGGATTGGAAGGAGAAATATGCATGTGAGGCCTTCTACTTGTCCTCACAGCATTGGTGACATTGAGTTTTTTGCCCCAAATTGATGTATCAGACACTTAAGGGTGGTTATCACAAGTCTGGCTGCAATTGATATATTGCTACACCTGTATCTTTGCTTTTGTGACACTTAAATGTTTTTCCCTTTGAGATGTTGAAAACTTGATAAAGAGCCTTTATCTTCTACTGAATAGGACAGTAGAATGTGATTGGCATTTGTTAAATTTGAATGAATGAACAAAAAGGTAGTGTATGAGTTAATCGCATGAACTGCTTTGGTCTGTTGCACAGAAGTCATAGCTGAAAACAAAGCCGAAAGCATTTAAAGATGTTTCTATGAAGTTAAATAATGCAGAAAGAGTGATAGGAGTGTAAGTTGTCCTGCAGATGAATTTCAGTTCAGACTTTATACATACATCTCAGTATTTTGACATGTGATGGCTTCTGATACGATTGCATTTTGATTTTGATGATTGGTATTTCAGTTGCTGCTAAAGTGTAGTGGTGTTTCCTCTTACGGGAAAACTAATTGTGTGCACACCCACTTGCCAACTTGTGTATTCTCTTTTGTTCTCAGACTTTGTTTCCAGGAAAAACAAGACACTACTAGCCCAAGTTTTTAGTTAGCTTTCAAACTGAATATCAGCCAGCAATGTGCCCTTGCAGCCAAGAGGGCTAATGGTATCCTGGGCTGCATTAGGATTCCTGCTAATGCTGAGTGATTTCCTTTGTTGCAGGTGGTATGGTCAAGAAAAGGACTACAATGTTCTAGTTATGGATCTTCTTGGTCCCAGTCTCGAAGACCTATTCAACTTCTGTTCTCGCAGGTTTACGATGAAAACAGTACTTATGTTAGCAGACCAGGTACGTACAAATCTTACTGTGATGAAGTTAAAAACCCTGAAGTATTTTGTGCAACATGGTTAAGTAGGTTAAATAATGTGTTACGCAGTGTTATATTTAGCCAAGTGAACACTTGACCTATATGGGAAAGAAGTAATGGTGGCTTCTGTGTGCTGGGGCACGCAAAATAAACGTAGGCCTGTAGTGGGACTGCAGCACAGATACCAACTCCTTCATGCTCCAGCAGCTATTGTAAAGTGTTGGGACTGCCATGGGTGGATTAACTCCTGCTATCAGCCGTGGGGGTGGTGTCAGAAGGTCTGAAGCAGTCTCTAGTTATGACTGATCTGATTAACTGGAAACCTGTTACGTGTTGGTCAGCTGCGGTGACAGGTGGGCAACGTGCAAGTCTATGGGTCTATTCTTATTGAATGTCACTGTGCACTCACAGCTTCCTGCAACTTCTAGTACCAGACCATGAGCTAATAAATACGGTTTTGCTGGTTGTGCTTAAAGACAGTTCTTAAAGCTGTTAGAGGAGATGCCATTCTACCTCAGACTTAAGGCCTCTAAAACTGAGGTCTGTTACTTAAGGCATCAGGTTTAGTCTTTTTCTAGCAATTGAGATTTTTTTTCAACTTAGTCATGAGAGGACAGCATTTGAAATGGCCAGCCATATTTATTTCTTGCTATTTAATAAATAGCTTGATTCTGCTGTCCTCAGGTATTTGAAAGGCAGTAAGGGTTTCTCGAGTTGAATTTTCAATGGTAGTTTAGTCTTCATCTAATATTACGCAATTGATGTTAGTATCAAGTTGTCACTTAGCCAGATGCTCGTAGAATCCCAGGCTCTTGGCCAAGGAAGCTCACAGTGTTTGTATGGAGACAAGGTCAGCTGTCCCTATTCTCAGCTGCCTTAAGTGAGTGGTAGGCTTGCTTTAGAGAGCCATTCGCCTGCTCAGTTAGAGCCTGGGTGTTACAGCATCTCCAGGGAATCTGTGTGGTTTTTCTGCAGTATTCTTTTGGATAACACTAAATAGTTGTCATCTGGGAAGTGTAGATGGGATGTATGATGTCAGTGCACGCAACCAGCATTTAGGGCACAGTCCAGTAGAACAGCTGTCAAGGGTATGATACTGTAACAATTCAACTCACTGAAGACTGTGTGAAGAGTGTTTTAGTAGCGGGAAAGCTGTATCACATCAAAGCGTGTGCTGTGATCTCACGCACAGGAAATCGCGTGACTGTATATGACAATACAGATGTGCCAGAGTTTCTCTGCGTCTTCGCTGCTGACTGTTATTCCTGGATCACAGTAGCCTAGATATGACAGTATGGGCCGCAATCAAGTTGTTACTTGCCCCGTGAAAACCCTTACCTGGAAAAGTGACGCTTGATGATGAATGAATAACCGGATGAATGAATAACTGGGACGGGGGAGGGAATGAGCTTTTAAAATTGGCCTGTGGTAGGTATAGAAGGCCTTTGTTTGAAGTAAGAAAAAGAAATTACTCTTTAACGGGACATTATAGTTAGAACATGAAATTGAATGTCTAGGAAACAGTTTCGGGTATTTAATCTTCCATTTCCTGACCAAGATAATGGGATTTTAACATACAAGAAAGATAAATTTATTTGAACAGCATAAAAAAAAAATCCCCTATGGTTTTCATTAAGCAAATATAGAAGGTGAAGTTGCAGAGGAAGGTAACACTAAAGCTTCATACTTTCATTGAAGGTTTAAATGAATTGTATTGTTCTCAATGAAATTTTACCTGTTTTGTTGTTGCTTTTTCTTTTTGCAGATGATCAGTAGAATTGAATATGTGCACACAAAGAATTTTATACACAGAGACATTAAACCAGATAACTTCCTAATGGGTATTGGGCGTCACTGTAATAAGGTTAGTCTTATGCTCTTTGTTTAAAAGATCCAAAGGGAGTGGTTGTTACTTGATTCAAGCTGCACAACCTTTTTAAAGCTCATTGCTAAAGCTGATGTTTTGGATGCTAAACCATGATCCTTTGATGTGCGATCTTGGATTTCTCAGTGTCCGCTTCTAAACGCAGTGGCATGCACATGGGGATCTCTGACCCACTCTGGGAGAGGCACTTGATTGCAAGATGATTTCTAGGCTTGCAACAAGATTATAAACTAAGCCTAGAGAATACTTAGCTACTTTTCTCAATGATGGAGTTTCATTGTAGAGATAACTGTTGTAATAGCATGTTTTTCTCCATGATAAAGTAAAATCTTATCTTTGGCTTTGGGGCTGACTTCCTGGGATGAAAAGAATTCATGCCAACGTGGGAGCACCTGACCTACCAGTCATCAGGGCATTTAAATCTTGCAGTGACAGACTGGTAAAGAGAACTCTTCAGCCATCAGAATTGTGGATGCAACTAATACCCAACATGTAGATAAATTGCCTTTTTAAATAAATGAAGTTATGCAAATACATTGATGGAAAACTGTTAAGTTGTAGAGTACCTGAATATGTTGTACAACAAAAAAATGCTCTCAATTTACTTTGGGGGGAAAAAAAGCAGGGGGAGGGGAAGTGGGCTGAGGTTGTTACACTTGTCTGGATGGGTAAACGTAGTCAGAAGTGCATGTTTCCCATTGAAAACCTTATATAGAAGAAAACTGGGTTTTATTTTTAGTTCTCTTGAGTGAAATATGCTTAATCCTGCAATTTGTATGTCGAGCTCGGGCAGACAGGCAGCATTGGCAATGCATTAAGCATGCTACTTAATAGAAATTAACTTCAGGACAAACGTATGTGATCAAGCTGTTTATTGGAAGCAAGATTCCCACTTATCTTCTCTATAGGCCATCAGAGAATGTCTCATCTCTTTAGTTACTGCTAGTGTTTAAAATGTTTACCTTTGTTTGCCTGTATGAATGCCAACTTCAGGGCCATGAACATTAGAAGAGGAAAGCTTGATTAACATGAGATAACAGCTCTTGTCTGAAGAGGTGCAGTGCACTGAATGTTTAGATCCAACCGTTGTTGGAAAAGCTTGTAAATCCAGCTGAAAAGCAGTCTTCATGTAATTCTGTTGCTGTTAAACTTTGCTTGTTCCCAAGTTTCATACTTTCACTCTGTAGAGCTCTGTTTTTCTCTGCTGTGTTGAGCAGTTAGGCTCCTTAATTTTCTGGCATGACTTAGAGTATAACTTGAAAACTTTAATTTATTTTTTTCCTAGTTTTAGTTTCTGATTTCCAATTGTTCTTTTTGGGCCATTTTTCTATACTTTTGCACAGTCATGCTAGGTTGGCATTGCTGCACTCTTTCATCTTGATGTGGATTAATGGCCTAGAAAATGCTGTTGTACTTACTTCAGTGGAGAAACAAATTAGATTTGCATCAGCTGAAACAAAAAAATTCCCTGTAAACCAATATTTTTTTTTTCCTGTTAGTGGACTAGTTAGGGAGCCACACAATGCTATGGTGGTAAACACTCTGTGGGCATGGGCTTCGTTACTGTTGCAGGGTTTTAGAGATTAGGGAAGTAGTTCTTGACGAAAGTACACATAATAGGTTTACATATGCAAAATGAGGAACAGGTTGCTTCAGCTTGGAACAAAGTGCTTTGTCTAGAGAACACTTGCCACTATACAGTATTTACTTTGTTTCTTTTTGTAACTAAGTCTAGTTTGGGGTTTTTTTTTAGAGATGGCTACACACAGTTTAAAGAAAATTACCCACAAAGGCTAGAATAGCATGGTAATCTTGTTCCAGTAGCTTCCTGTCAGTTATTAAAAAAAAAATTATATTTTTTTCAAATTTTAATTTGGTGATTGGGAGAAATTTTGCTCCCGCCTTAAAAGATGAATTTTCAGCTCTGCTAGAAATAAGCCCTGCATGCTTATGAAAGTAAACTTTAAGGTGACTAAATGCCTTCTACCTCTTCCTTACTGAAGATTTACTTTTTCTAAATGTCTTTTGGGGGAAGGGCAGTTTGTGGAACCAAAGGATGCTTTTGTAAGCAAAACTTCAATTTCCTTTTTTAATAGAGCCAAATGTCACCATTGCTATCCCTGGTCAAGGCAGTGCCATTTTGGAGCGGCTCACAGTTGAAATTTACCTTGTCACATCTTTCAAAATTTTCTCCTTAAAAAAAATAAAAATAAAAAATAAAAAAAAAAAGAACATACATAGTTTTTTGAAAACTACAGTGCTTGGTGGAAGAAGGATGGCATTTGGCTACCCTGTTCTTTCTCGAACGCCTCGGTGTTGCCTGTCTGCGCCGGCCATTGTTGCAATGTAAGCAATACTGTTTGATGCACTGCCACCCTCTATTGTTTGTTCAGTGTTTAGAATCTCCAGTGGGGAAGAGGAAAAGAAGCATGACTGTTAGTACTTCTCAGGACCCATCTTTCTCAGGATTAAACCAGGTCTGAACTGTCTCCTATTCCAACCTCAACCCCAAATTCATGTGCTTTATTTTTGTTTTGGTTTTGTTTTGTTTTGTTCTTTTTTTCTTCTGGAGAATGTAGACCTTGCAAAAGCACCTCTTATGTTGGCATTATTCAGACATACTTGGCAAACATGTAACATTACTAAGATGTTTCCCTGTGGCGCTTGTTTAAATTGTGGAATTATTTCTAAACTGGATATTAAAAAGGGCTAAATGTAAGTGCTTGATTTCAGATGCAGAAGCAGGTTTTACTTTGTCCTGTAAAACTCAAAGGCAATCTGTTGAATGTATTGAAGGATAGACATGCCACCCTAGTGAAATGTGAGGGCTTCTGCTTGCCTTCCTGTAGGGTTCCTGCAGTGTCTTTGAATACACAGCGAGAAGTTATGTTACCGCTTCATCCAGACTCCTTCCCTTGCAGTTTTTATTCAAAAATCTTTCCAAATATGTAATAAGGACTCTTGTATTTTCATCCATTGTACGTAAAAACCGAAATTACTCCAACAAGCTGTGTCTTGGAAAAGCTGGACTTATCTTGTTGCGTTAAATGTAGTACTCCTGACTCTTTAAGAGGAGATGAATTGGAGAGAAATGAAGACATATGCCAGTTAATAGCAGGACAGCTGGAAATTGCTGAATATGAATCATAGCTCAGGAGTTTGGCCATAGAATCAGTCCGTAGCTTTCCACAATGATAGTCTTCACGTATTAAATCCCAGGCGGCTTGCTGCTGTATGCAAGCTGACAGACTTCTGTTGTCTCCTTCTGAAACTTTCTTATCAGTCGAGGCAGAGGCTTTGATCTACTTCTCTAGTTGCTCTTGGCAAAAATCTTGCCCTACTTCTCCAGTTTCCTGCTGATTGTGCAACAAACAGAATTAAGGTGGTATGAGGTTATCTGTGGGAATATGTCTCTGTTCCTGCTGGCTGGCGTTAGTACGTTCCGTGCTCATCCAAATCAGGCTGTATCTTCCAACTTAACTCTTTGAAAGATGGACTTAACCCTTTGCCTTCCACCCATCTGGAATAGGAAATACAGAATGAGCTGAAGCTAGGGAACAGAATAAACTTCCCTGGAGAAATCAGTGCTGTAAAATAACATCCAGTTATTTGACTAGTGTAGAACAAGTCTGTGTTGCTGAATTGGTTCTTTTTTTTCAAAGAGGTTCTACCCATAGCTGTTGAGAGATTGCAGAATTATGTTGTTCAGGTCTAATATCAAGAGCTTGCAGCAGCAGTGGAAGAGGCAGACCGTCATTTACTTTTATAACTGTTGAAGAAAGTAGCCATACCAAGTTGGTGCTAAACAAGGCTAGACACCAGCTATTTATGTATTACAGGCACACTTCCAGTGTTAATGATTTTGATTCATGAACTGTGACTTTGTCCCTCCATACCATTAATTAATGGCAAGATCCCCAGGATTACAGAAAACGTATGAAGACTTTGGATTGTTTAAAGTGTTTGTAACTAAATGTGCAGTGAAAATATTTCTGTCTGATGTGTATAGTGTTTGGTTTTCCGTCCTTCTCAAGGCATAGTATTTTGCTTAAAGTAATGGGCAAAGGCCCTGCAAAAGTAGCTGTTGCCAGCTGTACGTCAGAGGCTGTCATCAGTCCAGAGAGCTTTAATCGGAAAACAAGGGATTGCATTTGAGCTCAAGCTTTGCTTCTAGGAAAGTTGCATTTGAACTGTAGTAATCACATAGAAGCTTTGTACTATCTGCTTTAGGACTTCAGTATCAAAATCACTAATTTCCTGGTAGCTGGAGAAGCTACCATGAACTTGTGTCCATGCTCACCAAGTGAATAACTACCTCTAGCGGTAGCTGTGGTGGGTGCAACAAAGACCCCCACTTTCCTGAACTGTGACCAGTGTAGTTGACATAAAAACTTGGATTTACCTCCCCTTGTTCAAAGCATTCTGGACTTTCAGGGTGACTTTCATTTCCTAGTGAAAGTGTCCTTTCACTAGGACAGCAAATGTAGAACTAGTGTGCTTTGTGGTTGCATATAAATCGTGGCAAGACTTCAACTCAAGGTTTTCTGCTCCAAATTCAGTGGCTTAGGGGGTTTTTAGCTTTGTTTTTTCCTGTCTAGACTTCTATAGTTAGAATCTTCTTCAGATTTCTAAAACATACCTACTGTGCAATTCAGAAACTTTCTTTCAGTATCTTTGATACTTCCATGTCAAGTGTCACTTTATAATTCATGGCACTTCCATTGTGCTGGAGTGACCCTTTGTTTCAGTCGTGGATGCAGGTTTACCTGTGTATCCGTCTCCAGTACTTGTTTGCATTTAAAGCTGCATCTTCTGTTCTGGAATCACCTTTAAGATGATACTGAATAGATTTTTCTGAGAATTTCTTGAACTTTGTGTTCTTTCCATCATCTCCTTCCCCACCCAAGTTACTTTTGCAGTACTCATTAATCTGTAGAGGTTGTAGTCACTGATCCTATAGTATTAATCCAGCGTTTGAATCAGGAGGTCAGCCTGATTTGTAGTTTGAAGTCTGATTGCTAGAATTTGGAATATTCCTTACATACTTCAGCCTCAGCTTCTTTGGTCTAGTCCTGAACTCTTGTCACAAGAAGGTATAGTCTGTATTAACCTTTGTAGATAGGCTGGCTGGTAGCTCACTAATTAGCACGCACTCAGTTGTTGCTAAATACCAGATCATTAGGCAAGCTTGGTCATTAGAAACCTAAATTGGATTCCATGTACTAGGCTCTAGCTTCCTGGCTGTATTAATATCATCAGCGAGCGTGTCGTGCTGCTGTGATAGTCTTCTGGTAGTCTTAAAATGAGCGTATGATTGAAAGCCAGATGTCTTGTTTGCTGTTGAAGGTTTTGGCCTCATGCTCTGCAGAATGGCCAGTGTTCTTTATGAGACATAGAGAAGATTACAGGATGTGCATCATTTGCATTAAGCTGCTGAGCTGCCATTAACTATCTGTATGTGTAAACTGCTCTAGCGTGAGTGGGGTTTTGTGAAGTGTGCTTTCGCACATACTAGTTTCCTTCCTAAATTGTGCACTGTAGTTATCAAGCTAATGTGGTAACAAACTACAATAGTAACATAAAATAGTTGTAGAACTAAGCTACGGATGCCGAGTAGCACAATCTAATCTAGCCCACTGGATTGAGAAAAGGCTTGAACTAATTCACTGTTGAAGTTTTGAACTGGCTAGTTAAAGCTAGTTGTGACTGCACTGTTACTTTGCTTCCTCTTAACTGTAGGCTGTTACATTGTGTGGTTGTCTTAAAATGTAGCCAATGCCTAGTGAAAGAGATTGGGGATTCCTTGCATTGTATAGCAATGTAATCTGTTTTCATTTTTCTTTAAGTTATTCCTTATTGACTTTGGTTTGGCCAAAAAGTACCGGGACAACAGGACAAGGCAACACATACCATACAGAGAAGACAAAAATCTCACTGGCACAGCTCGATATGCCAGTATCAATGCACATCTTGGCATTGAGCAGAGGTGAGTTCAAGGAGATTACTGCTGTGCTTTTGGAGGCTGCAAGATGATCTTATTTATTTGTAAGCTGCTGAAGTGTCGGAACTAATTTTGTATGAATAACTGTATATATCTCTTTGCAATTGCTTTTCTTTTTGGCTGCCTGTGCAAGGGTAGGGGAAAAAATCTGAGCACTTAGACTCTCTTCAAGAAGCAAATTAAGTCTTGCAGGCATGAGGTGGATGTTCTGCATACTGTTTTGGGTTGGGTTTTTTTAAAGATAAGATATACTTTTGTGTGGATCTGTCAGAGGACCTTCACAAATAAAATGGTGCACTTTCCTCATTGTGTTGGTACCTGTTAATGCCACTGCTGACTGACTTGAGAGGCAATTCTGTAGCCAGAAAGGGTATTCCAAAGCTGGTGTCTGTGTCTTGTTTTCTCACCCTCCCTTCAGGTTAGTAAACTATTGTTTATTCTTTTTTCCTACAAGAAAGACTTAAAGATCTACTTCACTTTCTCTGTATTTTAATTTCTGTTACACAGCCTCAACTATGGTTGTGTATATATATGTACACTTGTGTGTATATATGTTTATATATTTGAGCTTTGCTTAATCAACAAGTGTTTATCACCTAGATCAAAAGCATGTTGCTATCTCCACTGGACCACTGCTAATATACTGTAGTAGCACTTCGGTGTTGCTAAAATGTATGTTAAGGTACTCGTGAGATAGGAAGTGATGCCTCTTCCTTGCCTATATGCCTAGATACTGTAATGTATAAGTGTAATAATATGGGTTTACCATATGATGCTGAGGTTTCTTAGACATAGTTAAAACTTCCATGCATGTCTCTGCCTCTGACCTTCAGTTTAATCAAGAAAGGAATGATAGAATTTCTAGTGGTCAACTTCAACAGAACATGTAACTTACAAATACTTGTTTCTTTCGAATGCTCCGTGTTTCCTCTTTGCTTTAATTTCCTTAAGGTTCCTTAAGTGTATTTTGTTGTCTGTCAGTGTCGTTATTTAAGCCTACTTGACATGTGGGTCAAGCAGCATAAATGACAGGTGCCATTTCTGAAGTAAGTACATCTCATAGAACCCAAGCCGTTCTTGTGAGGGCACCTTACAGTCCAAGGAGGGAACTGCAAAGAACTACAGCTTTTGAATATAGTTGGAGGTCTTGTACTATCTCTGCTGGTACTGGGAATTCTAATATAATTAGAAATGTAGCTTGGTGCATGCTAAAAGCTATTCAACTGTTTAGATCAAGCCAGCAGCGAGGCAAACAGGTAATATATTCCTGTAATCAAGAGAAACCAGTCCTGAAGCTTCTGGCAGAATATTTCAACTGTTAGTGCTGTATTTTAACTGTTACAGAACATGTTCTCCTATGTGTAATGACAGCTATTCTCAAGGAGCTGATTGCAATGTTACCCATTCCTTGTTTTAGTAATGGAGATTATTGTCCTGTTTTCTAAATCCTGAAAATGGCTTTCATCAGTATATGCTCAAATATAATATATCCATTACAGACTTACAGAACCAAATGTTTCCTACAAAATCCTGAAATTAAATGTTAAAACAATTAACTGGATGGGGGATGGAAACTATTAATCCCTTCATTACTTCTGAATTTACCGCTGCCTTCTCAGAAAATGGCGTTATGGCCCCATACCATTCACTGAATCCTGTTGATGATTAAAATCTGCAATTGTAATAGAATTAGCAAGTTTTTCAGGTTGAAATTTGTCATCTTAAGTCTCTTTTTTTATCCCTATGTCTTTGGCTGTGGTTTCATCTTAGAGCTGAGATGACCTCAGAGCTAGCTGCTGTCAAGAGGAGTGAAACAGTTTTCCCTTCCCTGACCCCTTCACACAAGGAGTGCTTTTCTGTCCTTGTGGTGAAATGGCTTAGGGAGCCAAGCTGGTTTTCTTCTGGGATAGATCCCTGAACTGGTTCCCCAAAGCATCAGAGGGCTGGAACATGAGTTGAGTGGGTGACAAACAGGTCATTCCGGTGATAATTAGTGGTTATTTTGGGTTGGCTATAACATAAAGCATCACCTACAACTTCTTTCCTCTGATACCAAGATCTGTAGGTAGTTCTCTCCAGGTTCTTACGGATTATTCTCACTTAAAGGGAGCTGTTTTACCCTCACCCCTCTCAGCCTGTTACTCCCGTGTGCAGGTAGTGTATGTGTGTAGTCTTTCCTGCCACCATTTAAATACCTCCTTTGCAGATCTGCCTGGGTGGCAAAGCAGCAATACCTGTTGGGCTCTCTTGATGAGGGAGCTGGGAGGAGAAAAATAACATATATTGTCTTGTCTCATGTCAAGTAGATGTTAGCTGCAGAGGGTCAGTCAGAGGAAAAATCTGATTCTACCACAGCTGGGAAGAGGCAACTTTGCCAAGAGGAAAAAAATCATGGAGCACTTTTTCCACTTCAGAAATCTACTAGCCTTAGAAATCATGAAAGCTGTGCAGCAAAGTATGATAGCATTTGTGTGGTGTAAGTGTGGATCTAGAGCATATGTAGTACAGGAAGCATTTGAAGCCTTTTAGATGAGAGTTTGAGTGCAAATTCTCAGTGAAGTCTATGGATAGGTAACTTTTGAGTTCTCTAGCTGCCTTGAAATAGACTTCTTGTGGGAAGAAGGCAGAGGCACCTTTCCAAATATTGCTTGTCTCTTAAAAATCATGGTGGTAATTCAGGGTTTTTTGACAGAAGTGAGGAAAGAAAGGACTTGGTCCCTTTGAGGGCGAGATGTTCCCAGACCAGGGGAAGGTTCAGGGCAAAATCGTCTTTAATGACGTTAAGACTAATGTCATGTATCTCTCTTAACAATGCATTCCGTGGTTCCTGCAGGTAAAGCTTTAGTTTTTATCCAAGTTACTTAATTAAATGGGAAAGACATGTAAAGTTTTATTTTTTATTTTCCAAAGTTTGTGTTTCCCAAATTATTCTAATGTAACTGCAGATGGAAACTTGCCACGCACAATGCCTACTGACTACTCTTTGCTTCAGAAATGAATAGGATCATCTTCCTGCTTGTGAAGACTTGTTACATGTCTGCCAGTGGAATCCTGAAAACCTAGATGTCTTAGCTGTATTAGAAAGAGACCTTCCTTTGCACCAAAGCTTAGGTTTTATTCCTTAATTATTTTCTTTTTAATTTTGGAATGCTTGCACTATTTGGAAAAAAGTACAAAATGTCAAAAATTGTAATTCATTGTGTTCTTCCTCTCTATCCAGTCGTCGAGATGACATGGAGTCTCTAGGCTATGTATTGATGTACTTTAACAGAACCAGTCTGCCTTGGCAAGGATTAAAGGTAGGTTATGTTGCTTTTTTTTTCCCCACCCTTTTTTTTTATTTTTTGGGAATCATGTTTCTGCCTGCAGGTGTGGATAGGTGGTTGTATAGAATGTTTAGCTTCAGTTACACAAAATGGTTTTTCCCAAGCCATGATATTTATAGAATGTAGAAGAAATATTCTTTCTGCTTCTCTTGCAGCAGGCAAAATGTGTATTGTTTGACTGTCTTAAAATTTATGCCAAACAATAGCTTATGTCATCTTTGCAAATTATTATTGTCCTGTTGTAGGCTGAGGTCCTCTTCGGGAAGTAGAAAATAACATTTAGTGGCTCTTTGAATTGCTGTAGAGAGCATGGAAATAATCTCTGGCCTAGCAAGTTCAGCTTTAGTGGTATCTTCAGTCCAGTTTATGGTATGACTGAACAATAGCTGCAACAGACTTGCTTCAAGTGTTATCATGTATGGTAGCCAAGTACAAGCATGGCAAATATTTCTTATTTCTGTTCTGTAGACTTCAGTGATTTGTTTTCCTGTTTTAATTGTTTTTCTTCCTCCATGTGAGAGTTGTGTAACTCAAATGGTGTTGCAGCTGCAAGTTTTCTAAAAAGACAAGCAGCTTGTGAAACACTAGAACTCTTCAGCTGCAAATGAATGTAATGGCTGCTTACTGAAACACGCGGGCAGCCCTTGAATGGGGTACTGAGTGGGAATTAATAGAACTTTGGCAAATGGAAGTGCAAGTCTGGCCTGTTTAATGGACAAAAGCAGCAGCTAGAACTACACGAGCTGTGCCATGTGATGGAAGCATTAGACTGCGACAAATGGTATTAAACTGTGTCCAAATCTTAATACCAGATTGACCTTCATTCTGTTTGCAATAAGTGTGTGGGACTTGGAGATTTCACATAAAATACTTATGGTTGACCAAAGGATTTTTGTCATTTTTTTTGCTACTGTTGCTGTTAATCCAGTGTTGCACAATATCTCTTATATTGTGACCTACATGTTCCACAGGCTGCAACAAAGAAGCAAAAGTATGAAAAGATTAGTGAAAAGAAAATGTCCACTCCTGTTGAGGTTTTGTGTAAGGTAAGAGTTTCCAAATGATGTCATACTGTGAAATGGAAGTTCTTTTCTTTCTTGTTTTTTTAAAACTAGAGCCAATATCTTAGGCTCACATGGCATTTGCTGCTGAATAATACTTCTGTGGCAGTCATGGGTGCCTTGTGTTTGGCCACCCAGCACGACTCTCAGTGTGTGTAACAGGGCAGGCATTTGCTGCTGGTTCTTGGTGTAGTTTGTGCCACCATCATTCCAGTTCCTGGTAACTGTTGGCTGTGCAAACTCTCCAGCTCTCTTAGGTGAGGCGTGTTCATTTCTTCAACTACTACAGTGAAAGTTCTACCTGTGCCCTCTTGGGTAAATAAAATCATGGTAGAGCTGTACAGCTTGCCCAAAAATACTTGTTTCTGCCTCTTCAAGATTTGTTCAGATTGTCTGTATCTCAAATTGAGGCTGCAGTGGAATTGGATGTCAAGTGATCGTTAAAGCTGTGTTGCAGAATGACATTTCTCCAATGCTATCCTTTGGGTCTTAAGGTTTCTCTTCAACTGTGGCAGCCATGTGCTTATTAAAGGTCCTTGAGAATGCGTGGTAGTTTTTGCACATGAAACAGCAGCACCAGGGATTGCACTTCCTAGTCATGCACATTTATATGTACCCTTACAGTCTGACATCTTACAAACTGCTGAACTGTTACACCCCGTGTTTTCTTTCTTGTTGTACAGCACTATGCTGTATGCTGTTTACGTAATTAGGCTTTAATATAGCATTAAATGTATAAATATGTGAAGCAAGGAATCTTTGAAAGAAGTCTTCGTGGTTTAAGTCTTCACACTTAATAATTGGTAACTGACCTTGCCTCTCGTATGTTCAGGTAGATTATCAAGGAAACTTGAGTGGAATCTTTTAAGAGATAATTACTACTTATTTCAGAGACATAGTTAATAAGAACTATTAAACTAGGTTTAAT
This sequence comes from Limosa lapponica baueri, assembly GCA_002844005.1. NCBI lineage: Eukaryota > Metazoa > Chordata > Aves > Charadriiformes > Scolopacidae > Limosa > Limosa lapponica. Next base: position 118,220 of record KZ506593.1, read on the forward strand.
TAGGATGAATGAAGTGCTTTATGTTGTATATTGAAGGTTTTGGTAGCAGACGATTTGCGATTGCAAAATATGCATCAGGTAACAGTTCTGGGGAAGGAACATATACTTGGTAACTTGCCAATCAAATCCATCTTCTGAAATACAGAATAAATGAATAACTAGAGGCAAAGTGGAATCTACTTACATGAGTCTTCAGCAGTTTTTTCCTCTGCTGTTATAGACAGAAATACAGCTTTTAGCTTCTAATAGGGTTGTTAGAAGCTTTTTGCTGCAAGCCGTGGCTTGATTAACACTGTTGATTTACAGGGATTCCCTGCAGAATTTGCCATGTATCTGAACTACTGTCGTGGCCTGCGCTTTGAAGAGGCACCAGATTACATGTATCTGAGGCAATTATTCCGTATTCTTTTCAGGTCAGTCTCAAAGTGGAAAAGTACTGAAATTTGTCAGTGCTTTACCAGTTGGTAACTGCTCCGGGGGACTTGCACTGCAGAGGGCTGCTCTGTATGTGTGTGGTGTAGGGAGTTCTGGGACTGTCTTTCCATTTCAGAGTTTGAAAAACTGTTTAAAGGACCTGAAAAATACTGTTCAACATTAAACTTGATTCTCTTCTTTTTAAATTGCGTGATCTGACCACTAGTACTAGAAGGTTGAGCCTCTAGCTTCAAGTTCCGTTGCACATAGCTTAAGAAATTGACCCCTTGGTAGAAGCATTTGAAGCTCTTTATGTTTGGAGACTGGTGATGGGACTAGCAGTGGTGCCCAGGAGATTTCAGTGGAGGGGAGTAGTGCTGTTTCAGTGAGCTTGTTGGAGAAAGCAGAACATAAACTCAGCCTTGTGGAGTGAACAGTATCCATTCAAGAAGAGCTGGGACTGATCTCTCAAGAGTCTCCCTCCAGGTTTCTGGAATCCGAAGCAATTTTTATTCACTGGTCTACAATACTGCAGACTTTCCTTAAAACTATATAGATTAAAAAAAGAAAAGGCTGAGAACTTCAGTGCAGACAAATGGGTAAGCTGGTTGTGACGAGGGCTGCTTCTATAAATGCGGACTTCTGAGTAAACAGTGAAGAAAATGCTGCTTGATGTTATCTGGGCTTTCTTCAAAAATCACTTTAAGTTAGTAATACTTAGCATCCTTAAAGCAGCTTACAAATACAGTTAACCTCTAGTTCTGGGTTTTCTGCAAAGGCTTGGTATTAGCAATATGGAAGTTATGATGTGTTACAGTAAAGTATTTCGCTCTTTTCTAGGACCTTGAACCACCAATATGACTACACATTCGACTGGACAATGTTAAAGCAGAAAGCAGCACAGCAGGCAGCCTCTTCCAGTGGGCAGGGGCAGCAGGCCCAAACCCCCACAGGCAAGCAAACTGACAAATCCAAGAGTAACATGAAAGGTTAGTAGCCAAGAACCAAGTGACGTTACAGGAAAAAAAAAATTACACTAATTTGGACAATGTCGGCAATTTAAGTGTTAGATCAAGGAGGTGGTTTAAAAAATATATTTGGCTGTTAATTTAAAAAGCAAAAACAAGAGACGTCCTTGGAGAATTTGACTACTAACTTTATACCAAAATGTCCTTGTTCTTCATACCATTTCTTCTGGGGATGTTGGGTCATTTTAACCACTGCATCTTTTGCTCCCGCATTAACCACTTTCCAAAAACAAGAAACTGACTCGGTGTTGGGAATGTGACATTTTTATTTATTTTTCTTTATATATATATACATATATGATACATATATTTATATATGTATAAATATATTATACAATCCAAAATCCTAGACCTAACACTTCTTAAGGGATAATTCTCATTAACTAGGCAAGGATCTAGAGACTTTGGGTTCTACTCTGTTCCAGCTGGTACAGTGCTGTGGGTTTACTTCTGTTCTGTATGCCTCAAACATTGGTAACGGAAAATTGTGAATGATTTGGCTTCCTCCAGTGGGTTTCCATTGAGACATCTGGTCCAGAGTTAAAGGAGAGGACCAGTGAGCTCAAAATGTCTTGCCTAAATCCCAGAGTAACCCTGAACTGCTGTGGACTGCCAAGTCACAATTTTCTGAAGTATGTGGATGCTCTGGGGTGGGGCTTCAGGTTTCTTGACTATTTTTAATGTTTCCTAGGTTATGGTTTCAAAGGGAAATGTTGTGAAATGTTAAAGATGTAACTGTTTAAAAATTGAAAACTGAGTTCTGAAAAGGCACATACAATTATTTTTTTACACATTTGTGAAGCTTTTTAAAAAAAATTGTGATGTAGATCTGCCAGTGTCAGTCTGGTAAGTAACTAGAATGAAGCTGCTACAGCTAGTGACTATTGCAGCCAGTCTTGTAATAACACTGATGCCCCGAGATGAGCTGTGGATAAAATTGGAGCTAATGAGGTGAGAGTGAGAATAGAGAAGCTGATTTAAGTTACTGCTGCTGAGGTAACATACTGAGGTATTACTGCTGCTTGCTACTCTTCAGTACATTCTTGTCTTGACTATCATTTTAATATGTATAAAACTATATATAAAGTTAACATGGCAGACTTGGAAGTCAGAGAAATGCAGAAGTGTTTATAGTAAACTTACCAGAACATTTTTTTCACATATTGTGGCAGCATTTAAACATTACCAGGTGGCTTTAGTAGAAATAGCTATCTAAAAATATAACAATTCTTCATTTTTCTGGAAGTAGTAAAATACCTGCTGGTCTTTCCAAGACTAAATCTGAAATGATTTCTTGAAGAAAAAAATTTTCCATAGGATACCATTAAATGTCAGATCATTTGCAGCACAAAGAGTCCAACTTGTTTGGCTGGAGCCGATGGGTGTTACAACACTGAAGGCTGTAAACCAGTTCCTTCAGCTGTAAAACCAGTACGTAGCAGAGTCGGTGATTAAGTGCCCAGGCTTAGATTGCTTCCTGAAGTACAGAAGGTCTGACTGGAGTTCAGAACTCATTACTGAACCCAGCCTGATGTCAGGGTGTGGAGAGGTTGGCTGTTCAAACAAGAGGAAATAATTTGAGCAAAAATGTGGATTCTTCTCAATGGTGTGTGCTTAAAGTGAAGATCTTACAATAGGTAAACAGACACTGTAAACAGACACTGCCCTGAAAATCAAGTTGTATGCACTAGAAATGTTATTTTGCTGGTGAAGTAGGTTTAATGTGCCGCTCCTGAGCGGCTCAGGCGGTCTCTCACCAAGTGCTATATCATAAGAGAAGAAAAGGTCATTGTAATGATTAACTGACTGCACTTTCTAGGGGTGATTTAGTGACAGGGTGCAAAGCTGCAGCTGACTGACAAGTGTGAGTAACGGGGAGGCTGTCTTGCGGTTGAACCTTACAGACCATTTCTGCTTCTTGATGACTGTCCTCATCGCACTGTCCTCTAGTAACAAGGCCCATCGCTGTAGCTAGGGAGAGGTTGTTCTTTTTCTAGCAGAATTTCATTGGCTTTTGCATGGAGTAACAGCCTTCGGGGGGAGTGATTCCCTCCTTCCCTGCCTGCATCATGAAGAAAAGACTTGTGACCTTTGGATCGCTCAAGCTGTAATGTCAACACAGCATTAAAGTAGTGCTTGTCAAACATCTGAAGACTTCCCCAGCTTTCTAAAATAGCTTAGTCTCTTCATCACAGTAAAGATTCCAGATTTCTAAAATATTACATGCCTTTTTGTGAGAAATATTGCCTGTTAAAGAAGATTTTCTGAACCAGCTGAGCTCGAGCAGGAGGCTGTGTGGCTTATGTGTTGCTGTCACATTGAAGATCAATGAAATGCCTGGTTTATTTTTTCTGGAGTTCAGTTAAATTCTCATGTAGTTGCTGTAGCAAAGCCTGTGCTGAAGAGGCTTGAAAGGCTTCATGGCATCAAATTGTACTACTCTCGTAACTATGTCCAGTTTAATGAGTACTGCAAATAGCAATTTACAGATGGATTTATTGGTTAAAATCTTGCAGTATACTGTATAAAGTGCAAGTACTTTGAAGATATGCATCTTGCGAGTGGGACAGAGGGTGTGTGAAATGCTAATTCTTTCAAATAATGTCCAGAGATTTAGATGATCCAGATTATTTGGACACTGTGCTCATTTGTAGATATTCCTGGCTGCCTTAACTCAGTTCCATAATAAACCATCTCACTGAGTCCTATAGGTTATTCAGGCTGAATATTCTGTGTGATTCCAGGATAGCCTGTTCTGTCAATGGCCTTTTTTCTCTTTTATTTTTTTTTTTTCCTGTCCCTCTCTGGAACCCTGTGCAGTGTCTTTTGTAACAACAAGATCAGCTGTTTTTGAACTTGGGAGAGGTGAACTGTTTCAACAGACAGAGCTTCTCTGCTGACTCTGGGAACTTTAGCTCTCAGTCTCTCGACAGTGCAGCAGTTGTTCAGGTGTGATCTGTAACAATTCTTACAGTCAGCTTCCCTCAGTCATAAAACTGACTCACGCAGTCAGTCTCCAGGATAAAATCTATCAGTTCAACTTGAGAGAGATGTTTTTAATTCACTTCAGTGTCGAGTTCTGTAAGCCTGTCAGCAATCCTGTTAGCATTCGCTGAACACCTATGGTCGTGGCAGCATCTCTCAGAACAGACTATTAGTTCACTACTTCAGAAGTAGCCAACTGACAGCCAAAAACTTTTCACTGCTTGTCTCTGCAGCTACTTAGAAAAAGTTTGAACGCTTCTCGAGTAGCTTCTTAGAGTATGACTGAACAGTTACTTTTCCCCCATTGATAAGATCTGCAGCTATAGTAATAACAAAGCAATTTGAGTATCCCTCACGTAGCATAGAGATTATCAAAGTTTTGGGTTACACCCTGGAGGGACAAGGAGTGATGAAGGTGCAGATTTGAGCTGGCTCTCTCTATAGTGAAGATGTTAGAGAGATGCCAGAAAAAAGTCTTCAGCGTGTTCTTCATACTGGCAAAGTCTTGTGCGCTACGTGAACATCTGAGCATCTCATTTGACAGCTGTAGTTGGGCTGGGTTTGGGAACACTTCTCTGTAGTCTTAACAGGACTTGCAAGGGATGCTGTGGGTTGAATCCAGTTCCCTATTGCTCTGTAGAGTTGGGCATTCTCTTGCTCACCTTGGATTTGAGGTGTTGTAACAAATGGCAGTATAAGATTTGTTAGCATACTCTTCTTCCTCAGGTTCAGGATCCCATTCTCATTTGAAACATCCAGGCTTCTAAAGAAATTACTTGATCTGTTTCTTTCCACACTGGGAGCACGCTCCTCCTTTGTTGACTTAGTTTGGGCTGCTTTGATGGAGAAAGAGGTTCAAATAATGAATCAATGTTCGCTGCTGAACGTGCTAAATGGAAAAAGTGTAACTTTTGGTTGTATGCATCAAGTAAGGGTTATGAACGACTTCATGTCAGTGGAACTAAGGAATCACTGGGGTTTCTCTGAGAATTTGCACTCAAGTGAGGAAGACTGTCTTAATTCTGGTGCAGGATTTGTTTTTTTTAGAATTGCTAGTGCTAGGTAAAGAGAATTGTCCTTCAGTGCATTAAGACTGGGTTCAAACAAAGCTATTGAATTTTCTTACCTGTAGCCTAATCTGGAAGAGTTAAAGCTGTGTTCTGGGTACTATCCAGATACGTTTTTGTTTGAATGTCAGGCAACGTTTAAAACTTGTTTGCACTTGCTTCTCTCTGGATGACAGCAAAAGCTATAGCTGAGGTCAGCTTTCTCTGTATTTCACTCTGAAGAGATTTCTGTTGCAAAAACTCAGCTGTTGCTCAAATGAATTCATGCATCAACAGAATACCATGCTGTTTGGAGGGCATCCAGAACGGAAACTTGCTTGGCAAAGTAGTCTTTGGTTGAGACTCCTGTTACCTCTTTAAAGCACAGTGCCACTACCTGAGTCACCAGAAATGAGTGTATAAGCAGTCACATGAAGACTGGCTTAGCTTGCAGTAACTGGTTCTTTGAGATCTCTCTATGTATTCCTTTACTCTCCCTTTTCCATAATGTCTTGAACTTGTCATTTGGAGCCTGGAACTTTAAAATAATTGTTCTTGACTCCCCACCTCCCCTGTCAAATGTGGTTTCCCTTGTCCTTCCAAGGACAGAAGGTACGCTGGGTTCCTAGTTACCCTCAAAGGTTCTCGCTTCTGTTCTGGTTGCCCAGAGCATCGTACATGTGAGCATGTATTGAGCACCAGTTACTGTAAGGTAAGTTATTCCTGTTCCTTTTCTGTCTGTGTGACACTGCTGTACTGCGTCTCTGAAGAGCACCACTGCAATCAGATGACAGTTTGACATTCAAGGATATAAACATGAGACATTGCAGACAAGCAGAAAACAATCCTATGAAATTACATCCTGCTTCCTAGTGGCAATAACACATCTTGTTTTCAAACTGTTGGTCTGAATTCCTGTTTAAGGAATGTGACATCCAGCTGGTGCCTAAGCCTGTTTTCCAGTGCAGCAGTAGGTATGAGTGAGAGGTGTGTGCTGGAGCTAAAGCCTGGTGGCAAATGCTGGTTAACTTTGGAAAGGGACACCAGGAACTCTGCAGTTCTGAGATGGAGCAGCATTTTCCCCTTTGAATGACCATAACTGGTATTTAATTCTCCTACTGTGAAGGCTGTTTCTCATTTTCATCCCGTATCAGTAAGTTGCCCTTGTGTTTATCTTGCAGGTTTCTGAGCATGGCGAGGATGGGACAAAGCAGAGCAGATCGGAGCAGGACTTGTCACTCCCCAAATCCTAGAAATTTTAGTTCATACGTACACTTGCCAGTGGCTGTGGGCAACCATTTACTTGGTGTAAAGAACTTAATATCAGTATAAACTGGCTCTGGGCAGTGTCAATGATGCTGCACTTGAGTTGTAGCAGCTGTAATTGTGAATATTACTGAGATAGTGAAACATGGTGTCCAGTTTTCTATTGCATTTTTTTCAAGTGGAAAAGTTAACTAATGGTTGACACACAAGTGAAGAAAATTGTGCATATGCCAATTTTTGTTACCTTTTTACTTTGAACTACACTGCTTATGAGATCTCATTGTTTTGGAAGAATGGCATGAACAGTCTTCGGCAACAGTTGTGATAATTGTAAATGCTCACAATTGTGCACTCTTTTCTGGTTATTCCTCCCTGGGTTTTGAAAGTTGTACACTTAAAACATTCTTAAAGTTGTTGGCTTCTATGTGCAACATACCAAGCCAGCTGACATGGTAGTAACCAAAGATTCCAGTTTTTAAGCGTATGAAAGACTCTGCCTGCTTACCTGTGCTAGAAATAACAGCATCTAAAGTGAAGACTTAAGAGAAACTTAGCGACTACTAGATAATCTTTAGGACTCTGCATTAACTCTATAATGTTCTTGGTATAAAAGGAAAAACAGCATATTTGTCACAAAATTTAGTTAACATCTTACAACTGAACCTGTATGTAAGTTGCTTAGATAAATGTAATCACTGTAAACATCTATATGATCTGGGATTTTGTTTTTATTTTGAAGCGGGAGCTTTTTTGTTTACAAGTTCATTAAAAACTAAAAACTGTTTCTGTAAGGAAATGAGATTTTTTTTTTAATTTGCCTTGTTAATTCAGTTTAAGAAATCTGCATCACCCTGTTTTTAAACCAAGTTTTAAGGCCATTTGTTAAGCAAAAGAAGTCATATTTCTTTCTAAATCATTTTAGATTTAGTGTTGTAACTCTTCCTCATTTTGTTTTTAAATAAATTTTGTATTTTTTCCTTGAGGGGGAAGGGGCAGTCTTGCATTTTTATAACTTCTTGTTTGAGACCAGCCCTCTATACTAAGATTGGATATTTTTTTTTTTTTAAATGAAATGGCATCTTTTGCAGACCCGGTACTGGCAGCCTCCGAGCGTTGCCATGTCATGCATCGGCTGGACTGACTTGTGATTGCTAGTTTTGAGAGAAATTTGAATGGAGTATTTGGATGGTTTTAAACCAAGGCATTTTCTTTCCAAGTTCTTGTGAAGTGGATATGACCAGATTTACTCTTGTTCTAGGGGACAGCCTTGCACCATGCAGAGTTCACATTGGTTACTGCCCCAGGCTGTCTTCCTTCTCACTCCTATTCTAGCCCAGCTGAAAGAAAGAAATACTTTTATTGCTGGTAATTCTTTAACAGTGTAATTTATTCCTTTATAGCATGTCAGAATAAATTAAAAAAATGTCTGAAAATGCTGCCAGATGCCTATTGTGTAAATGTTGTTTGTATGTTAGCTTTTTAGACAGTTTCTATGCATGTAGCAGAGTTTCTGCTCACAGTTCATATTTTTACTGTTTGAAAAGGTCTTTCATTTTGAAAACCGTTTCTTCAAGATCTTAACACTTGCACTGTGCGCTCTCTGTCACCACGGAGCGGTGATCTGGATCAAGGCCGTGCTCTGCGGTCACTATGCATACTCCCTTTATGAGAAGGATCTGCCCTGAGAAGATTAGACTTTAGCTGGAGAACATTGTGTGCTAATAAACATTTGTATAGATAATCTGGGAGTACAGGGAGGCAAAAAGTCTGCCGGGCTTCAGAGATACCGGTGCACATTTGGAAACTTCTCTTCTGAGTCAGAGCGGTCTCTCTCTGTTACCTGGAAGGTGGAAGAAGAAACGTAGCTCATTCTTCTGGCTAGGATGTTTTCCTGGGCCCCGAGTATGGCCCTCTCTGAATAAGGATGCTTTACAAGCAATGCCTCCTATGAAAACTGGTATGTTTCTAAGAACTGGTATCTAAAATATGATGTTATGACCTTACATATGATTTCTACTGTCTAGGTAATACATCTGACAACATGTATTGGCAGAAGGGGAAGAAGCATCAGTGAAATGCCTTCTTGGCAGCTGTTCTCAGAGTGGCTGCTTGGAATTGTTTTGGCACCACTTTTCTTGCTTTGACATAAGGTGTTTGAAAGCCGGAGGAAGTAATGTGGTTTGAGGAGAAGAAATTATTTCCTCTGTCCATTAAATTTACTCATGACTTTGAGGAGGGTTGTCAAATTTTAGAAACAAAACTGCCCTTGATGAGCACTGTAAGCAAGAATAGCTCATAGCTTGGAGTGTCAAAATGCATTGGTTTGCAGTTCTTGTAACTGCAAGCCTTGTCCTGTGGAGGAGCATGGGGTCCGGTTAGTCTTTCGGACA
>KZ506593.1:149141-161396 GCA_002844005.1 Limosa lapponica baueri
CAGGGATGGCCTTGCATGGCCACACCATCTCCATGCTCAGCTCTGCCAGCTGCACGGACTGGGTGTGCAGGAGGGATTTGGCTGCCACAGCCACCAAGGGTCCCTGTCTGTCCCTGGGGCAGCCCAAGGCACCCTCTGGCCCCCTTCTCTGCCCAGTCTACATCGCTGGGGTGCGGGACAGAAAAGCCTGGGTACCCCCAGGTAACCGTGTCCCCGGCCTGACTCCAGCCTCTGCCCTCCACTTCGGTGGCCATGCCAGACGAGCCCGGCCCCACGCATGCCCCAAGCCAAAGGGACAGAAGTGAACAGAGGGACTGGGATAGCACCAGCACCTCCTGGCCAGTGACCCCCTTGGTGGATGGTAGAGGAGGAGGAGGAGGAGGCCCTACTCCCCTCTGCCCTCCCTGAGCCCTGCTGGCAAGTGCTGCCGGCAGGCAGACACTGCCCCAGCTTCCCAGGACGTCCCCAGAGCGGGACAGGCAGCATGTCCCTATCGCCCCGGGGAGGCCAGAGCCAGGGGTGGAGGCAGGGCTGAGATGAGCCCTGTGAATGTACATGGTCCCGGGCAGGCAAAAGGGTTCGGGGTTCAGGAGCAGCGAGTGTTCCCCCAGCACCCACTGGCCTATAGCCATTGGGCTTCATCCCCCCTGGCTGGAGCCTCCCCATGTGCAGGATCTGCTCTGCTTGCCTCCTCTGTGTGCTTCTGGCCAAGGTCAAAGGACGGTGAAATGGCTCCAGAGCTCAGATTTCCATCCTCTTGCCTCATTGTTTGCTGCTTGACACCGGCTCGTTCATGAAGACGAGATTTTGCTCTTTCTGCCCCGCACCAGTTAAGGCGGTGGGCCCGCCCCGGGGACCATGCTGGTGTCCCCAGCCCAGTGTTCAGCCCCCTGTGATCCTGCCTGCACTCCTGCCTGCAGAATGCTTGTGCCATGCTGTTGCCTGTCACCTTTGCCAAGGCACGGTGGTGACCGGCGGAGTGCCGTGCCTGCACACCTGCCCGCTGCTGGCAGGAGCCCTCATGGGCCAGGAGGCAAAGTGTGCCATGGGCTGACAGTGTGGCTCATGGTGGCCCTGTTCTCCAAGAGCCATGGCAGGCTGCACCAACGGGCACTGGCTCTCCCTGGCTCAGCCTCAGGAGAGGAGGAGCAGTGGGATGCTGAGCATGAGCAAAGGCAGGTTTCGCTGCCAGTGCGGAGGAACAAGCCTTGGAAAAGCCTGATCAGGAACAAGGCTGGTTCTCGGACAGAAAAGGAGAACAAGAAAAGAAAAGAGGAAAAAAAAAAAGCCCTTAATCATCTCCAGACTGCCTCTTGACAAGCATGGAGGGAAATGCCACTCTATCCAGCAGCCACCCAGAGCTACAGCCTGTCTAGACACAGCCTTCCCTGAATTCCTGCTGATAACTGCTTGGGAAATCTTTGGCGGAGGCGTCTGCCTGTGTTTGTTGGAAATTAACTCCTCTCCTGTTGGCCGGCGACATGGAGGCAATGGCGTTACCCTTTGCAAGGCATCCTGTCCGGTGCGCAGAGGCCGGGGAGCTGGGGCAAGTGCAGGCAGCATAGCCCCATGCCGGGGACACCACCACTGGGGTGGGGACACAGGCCATGTCACACCGCTGGCTCCCTGTCCCTATGGGCAGCAACCCAGTGCCGCGATGCTGCAACTTCCCCGTGAGCAGCCAGCGACGGCGGGAAGCCCTTGAGGCACAGTGGGATGGGAACAGACTGGGACCATGGTGGCCACAGCTGCCCTGAGAGGTTACGGTGCCCTGGTTACTGTCACCGTCCCTTTGCAGAAGGACACACAGACCATACGGGAGCTCGCACCCCCAGGGATGGCACTGTGTCCTGGCTGGACCCACTGTCCTCATCCTGGACCTGAGTGACAGTCGGTGGTTGTCCCTGTGGTGGTGGGAGCTGCCCTCCAAAGGAAGGAGGTTGGGGGGATGTGGCAGCTTGCTGCCACATGTCTGCTGGGCATGGTGTCCCCAGGTGACCCGCTGGGAGAGGACAGCCACTGCTGGCGCCCTGTGAGCAGAGGGACAGCGTGGAGCCAGCCATAACCCAGGTAAAGGCAGCACCATGTCCTGCAAGGGATGGGCAGGGTGGAGACACCACCCGGAGAGCCTCGGGGAGCCTCTGGAAGGCCTAAGCTCAAGGCTGTCTAGGAACAAGCTGTGTCCAACCCCTGATGCCACCTGGGGCTGGCAGCCCTGCCATCGCCTGCTGCACGCCCCATGTCCTCCCCACCAGCCCTGTGGCCAGGCCAGGGCTCAGGCTGACCACGCTCAGCGGCCGCTGCCGCAATTCCAGGGGGATGAGGAGGTGGGAACCATTCACCCAGTGAGCGACGGAGCCAGGGAAACGCCAGCGGCTGAGAGCTCGCCAGCGGTGTCGGTGGGGGCTGCAGCCAGGGGACAGAGCCAGGCAGTGGCACAGGCTGGGCTGGCATTGGGGTCCCACATGCGGTGGGTTGCAGGATGCTCTCGGGTGGCACGAGTGCTCTGAGTAGGGTGGTTTCGGCACCCTGCAAGCCTCTGGTGGTGAGCCACGGCACCATCCCCTTCCCAGCCTGTTTTCCCCAAAAAGCGGCAGCAGCATGGCTGGCCAGAGGAGCTGAGCGAGCAGCCCATGGCCCTGCCGCTCGAGGAGCCCGCCCACCCGGGCTCGCCTCCGGCTTCCCGTTGTTTCCATCCTAGACGTACACAGAGCAGAAAGCAATTTCTCCCCCAGCCCTGAGAGGCCCCTTGCCTGCCTCCAGAAAGCCGCGCGAGCCCCACCAAGCCCCTCTCCCACAGTCACGACAGAGTTGTAGACACCAATTTTTGGGGAACCTCTTCACTCAGGACCCCATGGCCCCAAAGTGGCTCTAGCCACTCCTCACCAGCTTTGTGCCTGGTGGGTTTCCCTGCCAGCACCCCGTGTGTTCCGCTCGCCTCTTTCCCTCCTTAGACACAGCATCCACACATCTGGGGCAGGGGCACTCCTGCCCACCTCCCTGCAGCCGGTTGGGCTGAGCATCCCGTGGCTGGCAGAGGAGGATGCTGGAGGAGCCACGCTGCCCCTGCCTGTCCCTGCCCATGGCACCAGGCAGAGCAGGAGCACCCATGCTGCCAGGGAGCCTCAGCACCCGCCGCCCTTGGCCCCACTGCCCCACACAGCCAGCTGCCCCACGAGCCCATCCGCACACCCGCACGCTCCCTCCATCCGCAGGTACCTACCTGCCGCCCCACACCTGCAGCGGGACACCGTGGGGACATGGGCACATGCCTGCCACCTCCTCCCGGCACATTATAACCTGCCACTGGGACCCCGGCGCTGCCAGCTGGGGTTTTTTAAGCGGCTGGCATGGGAGCCCTCGGCGAAAAACTCCTTCCAGGCTGCTTAGAATCTGGAAAACCTTTTTCTTTTTACCTTATATGAGCTGCAGGAGGAGGCCAGGCTGCCGACGGGCACCGCTGTCAGGGGCGCCGAGGGGATCCATTGGCTGGGGTGCCGTCACGTGGCCCCGCCGCCGCGACCCGCCGCCGCGCAACCGAGTGTTGCTTTTACCCCCTAAGGAAGGGCTGCTTGACAATTTTCATATTTCTTCTAAATTTGGAGATTTCAGACAATGCTGGGAGGCTTGGCTCGGGATGCCAGAGGCCCATGTGGAAGTCATTAAGTCGGAGAGGGGGAGCGAGGGAAGGAGGGCTGGGGGGAGCGGGGGGGAGGAGAGCGGCCAGGGCTGCGCCGGCTGCCAGCGACGCGCCTGGGAACCCAGGCCATCCCGCCCGGAGAAAGTTGTTTGCAATAACTGACTTCCTCCCGGCCCCGGGACCGCGCACGGGGGAGGGGGGACGCGCATCCCACCACCGGTGGGGCAGGGGGTCCGGCATGGCAGGCTGGCCGTGGCGATGGGGAGCTGGAACGGCGCTGGCGTCTCTCCCGCCGACCGGGGAAGGAAGCGGAGATGCTCCCTGGCCCAGCTGGAGGTGGCTCGTGATTCCCATTACTTTGAAAAGCTCCATCTGGCCTGGGAAAAAAGGCGTTTCAGCGGCTACAGAGCTTTCTCCAGGCTGCCTGTGTGCGCAGGGTGAGATCCCTGAGCGCCGGTGGGGCTGGAGCCCCATGGGACAGTGGCGGAGAGGACAAGGATGCAGGGCTGGATGCACGTGGCATTAGCCTGGGTTTCAGCAGCACGGGGAGCTGGTGTGGGAGCTCCATCACCATGGAGCTGCATCAGCCCCAGCCCCTCCCGGCCCCGCGTGGACCATGAGTCCATGTATGGCCTCCAGCCGGCACTGGGGCCCCATTAACGAGCAGCCAGTTTGCAGCTCGGAAGGAAACACCCGGCACCAAAGCGCCTTCGTCCTCCTGCACCAGCCGTCAGCCCCCGGCATGGGAAGGAAGGGGGACACCATTGCCCTGCCCCAAGCCCCTCCAGGTGACAGGGCTGTTTGCAGGGCTGCCCCAGGCAGTGAAGCCAGCAGGGGAGCACGAAGGAGGAGGAAGCAGCCACTGTGGCATCCTCTGCAGCAAGTGATAACTGAGGGAGAGCTGAGGAGCTATGTGGGGGGGGGGCCACCAGCTTCTCCTCTGGGTTTTCCAAGGTGGTGTCACTCCCTGGGGGGGCGCAAGGGGCTGGTCTCTGGGGTGTCATGCCCTGAGAGGTCCCCTGGCTTGTGGGAAGGAGCTCAATCCTGAGCCCTGCACAGGCACAGCGGCAGCAGCAGCTGCTGAGCACTCCTGGTGCCTGGGAACTGGTGCATGCACTGCCCTAGCCTTGGTGGGGACAAACCTGGGTGTGGAGCACCCAGCAACACCAGCTGGCTCTGGGGACGGCACCCCGAGGTGCGAGCTGTGGGACAGCGGGGAGTAAAACCAGTGCAGAGGAGCTGTACCAGCCGCAGGGTTCAGCCGAGGGGAGGGGACAAGTCGTCCGGGAGGTTACTGCCCTTCCAGCTGCAGTAAAGAAGCAGCAGGAAACCGGTCTGTGCTTTTTACAGCACTACACACACACACAGACACGCACACACTAATAGGCACACACTCAAACTCTCCCTCCAGCCCAGGCATCCTGCAGCAATGAACACCGTGGCCAGGCCATCACAAAACAGGCAAATGTAGGACCCGCCGAGCGGTGAGTCCTGGTCCCTGCTCTGCTGCGGGGACCGCAGGGCTGGAAGGCCAGCGCTGCCCAGCACGGGTGAGGACAAGGCGGGGGAAAGCAGCCACCAGCACAGCCCGGGGGATGCTCAGCATCTGCCAGGAGAGCAGGGGCTGGAGTGGCAGTGCCTGAACCCGCCAGCCACATGCCCAAATGCAGGGGAGAGGGGCAGCTGGTGTCCTCCAACGAGCCAGAGCCACCATCGAGGTACCTACCCAGGAATACGAAGAACTTCCCTGGCAGCAGACTGGGAAAAAAACCAAACCTGCCTGTTTCAAACCCCGCACACACACACAGGTCCCGTGGCCCTGTGGCAGGACAAGCCTTGATCTTGCCATGGCCCAGGAGCAGCCGGCTCCCAGCCGTTCTGCCTGCACTCACCAGGGCACGGGGCCGAGCCCAGGCCAGGCTGGGCATGCGAGGGGAGCACAGCCCTGCCGCTTGCTGCCCCGCAGCGGGGGCATCCCCCTCCCTCTGCTGCAGACAGCCTTGGTGCACGGCGCAGAGCTTGGAGAACACGTGTGGCGAGTCCCCAGGAACACGCTGGGGCTCCTCCCTGGGCACAGAGCCCTCCCATGCCATGTCTGACCCCCCCCCCCGTGCCCCTCGCTGTGTTGGGCACCCCGTGCCTGTGGATACCCAGCTCGTCCCCATCCCGTGCTCCGGCAGCCCAGCAGCCTCCCCGGGAGCCAGCATGGAGCCAGCGTCTGTCTCCCGGCCCCCACCACCCTCCGTCCCCTCTCCCCTCCGCACAGCCGTGCAGCCCCTGCTCTCAGTGGGCTGGCTTCGAGCGAAGCACAACTAACTGCTGCCATTAAACAAACCCTATAATTAGAAACCAGGTTTCCTAAATGAAGTGAAAAATGTAACGTTAGCCTCTGTTTGTTCGCTGGATGCTGCTCTCTTGTTCCATGACCCAGAGGGGTCATGCCCTGTGGTTTCTGAGAAGCCTTAATAAGGTAATGTTTAGGAGGTTACTATCTTTACAACTCTTGTCTTATTACAACTCCATAAGAAAAACATTTGGGGCAAAGCAGGATTCCTCGGCGCGGGTTTGTTTTTGTTACTCCTTCCCTAAGATGCTGCCCAGTGATCCCTCCTCGCAGCAGATTCAGTTTCAGTATCTCCACAAAAGCGGGTTTTTTTCCCATCCCCTGCCGACCTCCAGCCCCCGCGGGTGTGAGGGCCCCAGGTGGCCCTGGGTGGCTGGGACAGCCCCTCTCCTGTCCCAGGCAGGTGGTGAGGGGGACTGCTGGCTGCTGGCCATGCATGGGGTGATGCCAAAGGGCAGCGATGGAGCCGGAGCCCCCGGGCCGGCTCCGCGGGGCTGGTCCCTCCTTCCCGAGAGCCCAGGGAGAGATAAGAGAAACCCTTCTCCCGCGAGTCCTGCTGACGTCCAAACACACCAAATTTACAGCCTTTTCGTCTGCTGCCCGACATCAGAGGGGGCTGCTGGGGGGCTGGCGGGTGTCTCTCAGCCCGTATACTATTACAGCCGAGAGCAGGCAGCCCCTGCCTCCCTCGCCCCCGTGCATGCGCCGTCTCCGTTGCAGGGGCAGGACGGTGTGATTAATGGGCGAGCTGGGCTGGAGCAGCTCTGAAGGTGACCTTCAGGACTGGCCTGTGCTGCTTTGTAAATCCCTTCCCTCCACCGACTGCTAAAACAGCAGCATGTAGGAGCAGAGGATGGGGACCAGGGCAGGAGACTTTCTGCCCTGACTTCAAACCACCAGCTCCCCCCTGGTGATGACTCCCCAGGAGCTCGGGGGTCCCTGCACGTGTTGCAGTGGCCCTGTGCACAGGGCTGCGGGGAGGAGAGGTTTGACTTGAGCGTGACCCACCAGGGCAGACGTCAGTGCCACCGTCGAGCTTTCCATTTACCTCCTCCCGCCGCCTTGTCCTGGGAAACTGGGAACTTGGATGCTTGCCTACAAGCAAAAGCCACCAAAGCCCTGAAAATAAGAGGCTTTCTCCTCACAGACCTGGAGGGCATCGCTGCCCTGGAAGCGCATCCCTGGGAGCTCCCTCCAGCCCCATGGCCTTGCAGGGAGGGCAGCAGGGATGACTCCAGGCTGCTCCGTGTGCCCTGCATGGGGCTGGAGGGCCACCCCTTCCCGCAGCCAAGAGCCAAGATGCAGAGGGCAAATTGTCAGGACCACGTCTCACCTCTGCAAACCAGCACGAAATGCAGCCACCCGTCCAAAGCACTCAGGGTTTGGTGTGTGACCACTATGTTGGCTGCTCTAGGCTGCAGGGGGAAGCAAAACCGTGTTATTTGGAAACACAGCATTGCCCACCTGCAGTGGTGGGCAGTGGGGCACAGCCAGTTCAGGCTGAGGCCATGAGCCCAAAGGGCTGTGGAAGGCAGGAGGGCATGTACGGGGGATGTGGATGGAGCAGGGCATGGGGTTGGGCTTGGCAGGCTGATGGGACACGTGCCTGGGTAGTGCCTCAGTGGTCCCTGCAGCCTCCCTGCCTGGAAGAGACCACGGCTTTGCCCTGCTCCATCCTATGGGGAGATGGGGCTGCCACGTGCAGAGTACCCAGAGGGGTCCCACTGGGATCAGGGTCTGTCCCTGCCATGCCCTCGCACTGGCCCCTCCAGTCCTCCCCCACTGCCACCAAAGGGTGACCCAGACGTGGGGCAGCAGGAGCAGGGAGCCGCTGGGGCAGCTGCCGGCACGGGCAGGGGCGGAAGGAAGCGGGTGTTTCCAGCATGGGGAGCGGGAGAGCAGGCTTTTTCCATCAGGTGCTCTCTGTCTCCAAGAGCAGAAAGCAAAAGAAAACAAAAGGCAGGAGAGGAGCGGGGCAGGAGGAACCTGCACGTCTGGATCGTGTAACCGGCGACGTGCTGTAAACGCCGGGCGGCTGATGGATGCGCTGGTGGGGCCACGACAGGATGTGCTGGACACGCACCCTCCCTCCCGCCCCGCCGTCCTGGCGCTGCCGGCAGCCGCTCTCCCGATGCCTATGGCCCCCCACGAGCCTCCTGCCCAGGGGCGGGCAGGCCGGGGTGCTGCTGCCGGCCCCACGGCCCCCAGCCCCAAAGGACAGCCCTGCACGGCTCTGCCTCCCGACGCCAAAGCCTGGCTGTTATCTCACACGCGTGATCCAAAGGGCGTGATTTACAGACAGCCCGGAGCATCGCCCAGCTCCCCGCCTGAGGAGGGAGAAGGGCCGCTGAGACAGCCGGATTAGGGCTATATAAATAATACTGTCCTTTGGTGCAGAACCGAGGCGCAGCGAGGCCCCGGGCTGCCAACAGCTCCTCCAGCCCCTCATGCAGCCACCACGGTCACCCCTCCTGCTCGTGGCACCCCAGCACCTCGGCACTGCAGAGGGCGATGCCCCTTCCCTCCCACGGGAAAACCCTTCCTGGCCAGGGTCGGGACTCTGGGGACAGCGTTGGTGTCACGGGGGCGCAGGAGGGGACGGTACCCTGTCCCATGGATGGCTGCCCAGGGGAGGGCACCCACCCTGCTCGATGCCAGCAAAGAATTCCCGGCCGCCCTCGCCAGCTGGGCTGTGGCTCTGTGTTTATGCAATGGCAGGAGCCGGCAGAATTAAGCACTTTTTGTTTTTCCCTTTTTTGAGAACGGGGAGTTTTAATTCCCACCAAACAATGTTCTTTTTCCAGCAAGCTTAAAATAAGCCTTTTTGGCCCGGGTGTCCCTGGAGCCGCTCACGCGCTGAGCGGCCCTTTGTGCAAATATGGATGTGAACACCGCGCCACCGGCTCGGCCGGGCACTACCTGCTGGGGGGCAGCGGGGGGAACCGGGACGGCCCCGTGCTGGCCCCCCACACCAACAGCCCTAGCCCCAGCCCTCCTCCCAGCCGCGTGGCGGGGCTGGCTCTGGCGAGGCCAGCTTGCCGGAGCACGCTTACGTTTGATGAGTGGAAAATGTTGCTCACGCGGCGATAGGAGGTGCCGGTGCCGTGCCGGAGCCTCCCGCCGGCCCCGTCTGCCTGGCCCACGGGGGGGGTGTGCTCAGGTGCGCTGGGGCATTGCAAGCCCCTCAGCGGATCCAGGCTCGGGAGCAGCGTGGTGCCCAGAGAAGCGGCCGTGCCCTGCAGCGTGGCACCAGCAGTGATGCTGCCCACCGCCCGCTGCGGGTGGAGGGGACCGCAGACCCCCCGTCAGTGGCTCCCGCCCCGGCAGGGACATTCCTGCTTGTGAAAAAAGGCAAAAAGCTATTTTCTGCCAGTGTGGGAACTGTGGTCTGGTTCTCCCGTATTCCCTTACCTGCAGCCCCCCGTCGTGTGCTCTGCCACATGCTCCCTGGCCAGCGCATCCCTCCTGCTGAGCGCGGCACAGCATGGCCGCCCTGCATCCCTCTACCCCAGGAGCTCAGGCTCGGCTGGAGGCACAGCAGTGGGTTCCATGATGGTTCCCCTGGGAAATACACACCTGGGTTTACTCAGGGCAGGTAGAGACTATCTTCACAGCCACTCCTGCCCTCTTTGGGGGCCTGTTCCCACCCTCCAGGCTCTGCTTTCCACCCAAGTTTCCTGCGGCAGTGGGGCAAAATGGTGGGGAGGTAACAGGGACGAGCACATACAACAAAACCTGACAGTACTTCCCTTCTCCCATGGGAAATTCATTCCCAGGGGAGCTGTGCAGGGGTTTCCAGCCTTTCCCAGCCATCTGCTCCTTCACCAACCCCCGAGGAGCTGACTGCAGCATACCCCACTCCCGCAGGGGTGGCATCAGGGCTGGCACAGGCACAGGGAGCCCACCAGCCGTCCTGTCCCAGGAGGGAGGCAGGGGCTGGCCACCACCCAGCCACCCGTGCACCCTGGCCCCTTCCCTCGCGCGAGGCTGGTGGGGAAAAGCCGCCTGCGCCCGCCCCCGCCTCCCCCAGCTTATCAAATTTGGCCATGTCTGAAAAGCCCTGGTTTCCTTTTCACCAAAAAAGATCAAAACTGGGTAATTGGCTGCTGGCGCAGATGCCTCTGAGCCTCTCTCATGTGTAAACAGCATTGCCGAGCGCTGACACAACGCAGGCGGCTGCGGCACACACAGGCGGCCGGCACCCTCCAGGCACCCCAGGCCTGGCCCTTCCCGGGGGATCACGGAATAAGGGCGAGATCACTGGGGTGCAGACTCAGCACCCCAGAAAAGGCTGGTGGCGGAGGGCCGGGTGCTGCCGTACTGCCCAGTGCAGCAATGGCAGGTTGGCTACAGGGCCCCTGCTACAGCTAGGTCCCTGAGGTGACAAAAGGGACACACCGTGCTCAGTGCACAGCATCAGAACTCACCCGAGGGGATGGCAAGGACCCCAAAATGCTGTGCTGCGGCTGTCACTGGGGATGTTAACATGGGCTGGGGCTCCCCCGTGAGTGGGAGCAGCTGGGCTGCGTTCCCTGCTGCATCCTGGGGACGGTGAGGCTGGGAGGAGGAGAGGGGCAGCGTGAGTTGAGGGGTGGAGTGAATTTTACCATATTTCCAGGGTTTGCTAGAGGCCCAGTTCATGGGCTGGGAAAAGGAGGTGGAAAGTTCCCACTGCCCTGCAAAGTACAAGGGCCTTCAAACTCCCGGGGAATGCACAGCGAGTTGGGAGGCAGAGGGAAACTCAACATGTAGTGCTGCCACAAAAGCTGGGGAGGGAGCCGGGAGGGGACGGGGGATGAAAAGAGGAGGCAGAAAACACCAAAGAAAGGTGGAGTAGCCCCCCCCAGCGCCGGCCGGCCTCCGGGGGCAGCAGCCCTAACGATGTAACGGGTCTCTCCAAAGGAAGCAGGGCAGACCCTGCTGTCCGTGGGGAGCGGCACCGGGCACCCCCGCCTCCCGCGGCCGGCTGGGGCTGGCAGGGGAGGAGGGATGCAGGGGGGGTATGGAGGGAGGAGGGACGGAGGAAAGGATGGAGGAAGGGATGGAGGGGAGGAGGGAAGCCGCGGAGGAGGGATGCGGGGGGGGAGGACGGAGGGCCGGCAGTGCGGCTGGGTGGAGGACAGCACCATCGTGTGGCACAGCGGCTGCCTGGCCGCAAGGACAGGGACAGCCCAGGGAAGGCGGGGGCTGCAATGCCGGGCTGCTGCAGCTCCCGGCCCACGTCCAAGGCCACCCCCCTCCCCCCGTCCCTGGGACAGGCCATCACAGCAGGCGTCCCCCTGCCTCAGTTTCCCCCACCGCAGCACCCTGAATGCGAAGGCTTGGCCCCGGCAAGCCAGAGCAGCACGGCGTGGGGTGGGGGGGGCAGACCCTACCACTGACACCCGCCACCCTGCAGCCCTGGGGCCCAGCCCCCGGGTGCCGTTTTCGGAGGCTGCTCGTGCAGACCCCAAGTCCCCCTGCCTCAGTTTCCCCCACCGCAGCACCCTGAATGCCAAGGCTTGGCCCCGGGAAGCCAGAGCAGCACGGCGTGGGGTGGGGGGGGCAGACCCTACCACTGACACCCGCCACCCTGCAGCCCTGGGGCCCAGCCCCAAAGCCAGCTCCGAGCAGAGCTGGCATCCCCCCACTGCCAGGGGTGGGGGACAGGTTTGAGGACAGCAGGAGGGGAAGCATTTGGGGACATACAGACCAGGGGTGCAGGAAGTGATGGGTGCCATCTCCTCAACGCTGGGCAGAAAGGTCTGGTGGCTCCTGGGGACAGCAGAGCTGGTGGTGGCATGCAGATGCTGTTGGGCCCTCAGCTGTCCCCACAGGGACAGCAGGACAGCCCCAGGCTACCTGCGCACCTTGCTGCCAGCGCGGGACACAGCCCACCCCCAGCCCTCCCGCGAGCCCCTTACTCCCCCAGCCCAGCAGCTGTGTCCCCCCTGGCCCCAGCAGGACTGTGACCATGCTGGTGGCACCACCAGAGCTCAAACCCCCTCCCCAGGGCAGGGTTTTGCACAGTAAGTCCCCTCTGGGCTGCTCGCTCCAGAGGGGACCCGCCACCGTCCACGGCCACAGCCGCAGGTGGAGCCAGCGCCCGGGGAGGCGGCGGGTGGCCGAGTCCCAGACCACGCTGGCCCCCAGCCCCGCCGGCGCCGAGGCTCCCTGGCACCTCGGGGACCGGACACACCTCCGGCAGAGCGGAGCCGGGGGCTGGGGCTTTCCCTTTTTAGCTCCCGGGCTCGCCAGTGCCAGCCACACTGCAGGACGGCGGCCGGCAGCC